>CAEGAF010033531.1:0-20055 GCA_903067075.1 Micropoecilia bifurca | reverse complement strand
TTTAGAGCAACTTTGCATTAAAAGTGTCATTATTTACCAAATGACACTTCATGACAACTGTCATAAACATTCATAAAGACTCCTTTATGTTCATGACAGGAGTTATGCCATGTTTATGACAGAGTCATGTCAGTCTTATGCACATAAAGAGTTACCATTACAGTTTAGTGATGCAAATCACTCGTTTTTGTGACTGGTGTTCTAAAGAAGTACATTACAAATGGGAATTTTTTCAGGTATTTGTGGGGCTATAATTGCTGTGCAACAGCTTTAGAGTTGCCTAAAAACATGTAATAAATAGTTTATTGTTGCTTTTATTGTCATATTGTCCCTTACTCATTGTAGGGCAGTATGAGTTAAAAATAAAATCTGATTTTTTTTAATACCAGATCCAATTTTAATCAATTTTTGTTGTTTTTTTTCTCTCCTTCCTTTAAATTAAATCTTCAACAACCATAAATTTTATTAATCAATTTAAAATCAATTCATCGCCCAGTCCTAACTTAACTTCTAAAATATTTGAGGAAAAAAACAACTAAATAACACTCATAGATTACTGATTTAAAATGCATTGCAAAAGTGTTCATATCCCTTAAACTTTTTCAGATTTTATCACATTACATCCACAAACTTCAGAGTACTTTATTGCTATTTAATAATCTTTCTCATCATGATTATCAATTATAATCATGATGAGTATGACTAATAATCGTCATGATCATGATGAGTATTAATGTGACCAACCATCTCACATGGGACGGTTTAGCTGTAATGTGTAGATCTTCCTGTTAATGTACTGTAATTTACACGAGTAAAATTATTATTTTCTTTTTCTTTTATGTTGTTTTGGGCACCAAAACTGACTCTAGCCCTGGGGCCCTTGTTCTCTTAAATCCGGCCCTGCTTCCTCTTAATTTATGCACTTTACCTTGAACTGTCACTTAAAATTCCAAAAACCTATGTTGACGTTTGTGGTTGATTTGGAAGAAAAGCCATTGAAGAATAAACAACTATGCCCAAGTGCTTCATTAAAAACTAATTTTAATAATCTTTTCATCTGAATTTGGCACCCAGAATCTGTCTTGATAAAATTATGCTGTTTTTTCCTGTTTTGTTTTCTGTTTGCTGATGGCCTCTGCTATTCACAGCTAAAGTAACATGCGAGCTGGTTTTCTTTCTTTTGTACCAAAGGAGAGGTGTGTCCTCTCAGGTAGTCTGCACATTCACACGTCTCTCTCTGCGCTGATCGCACATCAAGCCTCGCTCTTTGTCTGCTCTGGTTGCTACGCTGTCGTACAGAGAACAAAGTAGAACAAAAATGCAGCGTGTGATACAGGGCTTTTTGTGATTTCACACAGAGGTTGAGTTTCATTTTATCCCACTGACATGTCTCCAGGCAAAAGCAATTTGAACATCTTCACTTTTATTGCCTTTCTCACCCCCAACATTCAGCAGAGATAGGATTTGCTGTGCTAATGGGGGGAATTACAAAGGATAACTTAGAAGGGTTGTAAATTGGTGGCAGATAAAGACTCGTTTTCCTGTTGTTTGTTTTAAAGTAACACTTAATTCTTATGAATTTCATAAAATGAGGGAGTTGACTCCAGAATTGGTTTGGTGGGTGTGCAAACTACTGACCCTGAGGATATTAAATATTAATAATGTTCTGCTGTGTTTGCATAGTTTCCAAAAATATTCTTGATATCTAGGGTTTTTAGTTCCACTGGCAGATTATTTCATTCATAACACGAGTGATTATATTAGTGAAATGATCTCCCAGTGGAACTAAAGCTTCTTCTTTAATCAATATTAGGGAATTATTGACTTATAACAAGTTCTTAAATCTTGCCAAAAAGTTACTTGAAAGTTAGTTTTGTCTTATTTCAAGTGTACTAAGATATTTAAACTAAATCTTAGACCATCATACTTGGTAAGATTTTATGTTTTTTACTGTGAATGTTTTAAATATTGGCTTGTTTCTAATTTTCCACCTGTTTCTGGTATAACTGGTAGATCGGAAAAACATACCATAAACATATCAAAACATTCATTAATGTAGCAAATGAGTTACTTACGACAATTGTTACAATTATAATTACTGCTGCATGAAAACAAAGTTCCCCAATTGGTTCTGAGGACATTTTATATAAAACAGTGTTTGGGGTTTAAACATAGAAATGGATGGATGAATGAATGGACAGATATATGGATGAACAGATGGACCAATAATTCCTTGGAAAATTTTATTGTAATGTAAAATGAAAAGTAATCGGACTCCATACTTTTCAAACTGCTTAAAACTGATATACCTGTAACTATCTAAATGGCTTTTAAAAACAATCAGGACCTGACATTTTGCTTCACAGATTTGTCTGTATTTATTAAATGTTATGATGCTATTGACTGAAAGAACAACACACTCAGATCAGAGCTGCAATCAAGCCAAAGCCGGACAAAAAATAAACATTTTGCATTTCCGATTAAAGAAAAAACAAGTTTTTCTACTTCTAACTCCTCAAGTGGCTTTTAGCTTCACATGGTTCAAATTATATAAAAAATAAAATAAAATCTACTGATTGCCTTTTTCTATGTAATTATTAATCGGTTAATCCAAAAAATAATCAAGAGATTAGCTACACTGATGTCAAGTCAAGCAGAACATCAACATGGGAGCTTTTCACATGAAGTATGTTTTTGTTACAAAATGATCAATCGTTCACTAAAGTAAGGCAATAAAATATTTATTTACCTTTTTAAAAAAGGAATTATGCTTTAATATATTTCTCACTTTGTTTAAAAAAATGCTTAAATAAAAAATTTCTAAATGTTCCAATGTTTTTATCCGATTAATTGTCAGAACAATCAATAACTAAAATCATTGTTGGCTGCAGTGAGAGCTGAGGCGTTAAATATGTTAGTTTCTCTTTAAAAGTCGAGCCATCTGTTCTTTCTGCACTTTACCAAATTAGGCTTAATGCCGTTATATAAATACTTCACTTCTGGCTCTGGTAAAGATAGTTTGTTCTTGCTGTGTGAAGACGCAGCGAGTGCTCAACACACTGACCACAAGACCACCACTTCCTGTTTGCTTAAGTTCACGTCTGATCAAAGATTATTTTCATTATCTGCTACTATGTTCACTTTAGCACAATTTTATACAAGCAGTTTTCTTTTTTCTTTCTGATCACGTCTGTGACAGACTCTAAATGTTTTAGAGATCAAATATGCTAACATTTTTTGGTAAACGTGAGGAACAGAGACAGTTTGCTCTCGCTCTGTCTGTCAAATGTTTCAGTTCTTTATATATTTTCACAGTTTGTTTGATGTTATTGGATGAAAGCAAAATGCTCTAAACTATCAGGAAAATATGTAAAATATAAGAGTTTTCAGTAGATATAAAATATGAGGTTCAGCTGCAGGTTAATACCAATCAATCAGCCAATCACGTGGCAGCAACTCAAGTATTCTGGTATAAAGATGTTCGAATCGAACATAAGAATGACAGAGAAAAAGGATTTAAGTGACTTTAAAAAGTGAGATGATTGTTGTTTCCAGTCAGGCTGGTCAGAAACCTCTAATCTACTGGGATTTCTATTTATTCATAATCATCTCTCTGGCTTACAGAAAATGAAAAGTCCAGTAAATGTGTGGAAATAAAGCCTTGTTGGTGTCAGAGGAGAGCAGGCAGTTGGTTAAGACGAGGAGCTCAAACGAGTATTTGCTTGTAACTTATCTGGAAAACCATCTCTGAATACACAACATGAAGACATGAAGCAGATGGGCTACATCAGCAGATCACCACACTGAGCGGCCCGGAAATCAGCTTGAACAGGTTCAGCTGAGGCTACGGGATCAGTAGAAATTCACAAAAACAAATTGTTCATATGTTGCCCGATGTCTGAGTCTCAGTTTCAGCTGAAATATTCAGATAGTAAAGAGAGAATTTGGTGTATATGACATAAAACATGATCTTCATTCTAGATTTTTTGTTTTCTTTTATCCCTAACCTTGTCTGGAATATTTTTGTGTATCCTCATAATCCATATTTAGCGTCACCTACATGCCTGGAGGAATAAAAACAGCATTCTAGGAAACTTTAATGTTTCTGTGTGAATAAACACAGGATTATAATAGTTTTGGGTAAATCAGTTAGTTTTAATTAGTACGTTTTCTAGTTTTTATTACTTTTTTATTTTTGTTAAATTTCTGTTAGTTGTAGTAGTAGTAGTTTTAGTTTTTTCATACTTTGGTTTAGGGCTGAAATGATTCCTCGAATGATTCGAGTACCTTGATTATTAAAATTTCAAGAGGTAAATGCACCCATAGACATAATATAAGGATAGACGCCTCATGGACCGCTCTCGCCCATTGTCGTTGACGAGCGAGTATATATACTTACATGTGTGTGTCTGTCTGTCTGTCTGTCTGTCTGTCTGTCTGTCTGTCTGTCTGTATGTATGTATGTATGTATGTATGTATGTATGTATGTATGTATTTACATACATATAAACATGTATCCTATATATTAGATAAGATTCATCCTGCTGCAGTGAATCTGTCTCTCTTTATAGATTCTCCATCTTCTTCCTCACATCGTGTCTTTATGAAACTTTCAAAACAAAAACTGAAGATTTGGGATGAACCTTACTAGTGAAAGAATTACATAATAATAGTCTTTACCACCTGTGTAAACTTTGCTGGTCAATGTTATCATACATAATATAAGTTTTATAATATGTGTTACATGGTTTCATTTCTAATATAGGCTCATGTGTCAGATAATCTAAGTCAATGTTAGAGAATAATAATTTTTTTTGATTTACGAAATCTCAGTTATCCTTCATATCGGTGCTGAACCTCGTATTACACCAAGCACTGTAGTTAATATTAGCTGGTATCTCGCCAGTGGACATAAATACAGTAAAGTAATATATTAAAATCACAATATATACACAATAACGTGTCCATCTTACTGGTGAAATGTTGTCTGTGGAGCCTCACGTCAATAATTCATAGATCAGAACAACAATATCCCTCAGTGCTGAGGCATCTTCTGTTGTTTTGATTGAGCAAAGTACGAGGGACTACCGCTCCAAGATAGCCGCCGTATTTCCTGCGCCTGATCAGCCAATGCGGGGTCTACTCTTATATTATGGCTATGTCTACGCTTGTATTATGTCTATGAATTTACCAGCCTGGAAGCTTCGTTAATTTAAGTTTTATTATTCAGCGCACCGTGTTCCGGCCGGAACATTATTTGCGTTGCACGAAGCTCTCACTTCCGCCTATGAGTTGTTGACAAATGCTAACGTCCAATTTTCAAGTTCGGCCCGTGGGGATTTTATTGATTGATATTAATGTCGTGGGTTTCCATCGTTTTGCGGAACCAATAGACATCTTTAAAATGCCTGGCGCGATGCCCGGAGTACGGCAGCCTTTCTCATCCGGGACCTGCCGGTTCAGAGAGGACGGCGGCAGGTAGATCGCTGCAGGACTATTTATACAGGTGAGCAGATAGACTGAACACGGCCTGAGCAGTTGATGGTTACAGTATAAGTGTAGCTTTACGGACCCAGTGCACAATACATTTAATATCATTGCGGTCTTACGTTGGTTGGCTCGCCTGCACTCCCCCCCCACTCCAAGCCCAAGCCCCCCGGACACCTCCTGCTTTCTCAAACCCAAAGCTGGACAGGTATGGGGCAAGGTGAGAGTTCATCCATTAAACTGACTGAAGATGAATACATAAACTAAAAGCTGGAGTATAGAAATTTTTTATAAGTGTATTTGTGAGCCTGACTCGTTATTATTAAATTGAATATAATTTCAGATATTTCTATAACTTTTCTTCAGGTTAACTTAGAAAGTGAGCTATTATTGTTACAGATTAATTTTATAAACTACAGAAAAGTAACTGTTAGGGATGCTCAAATATTAAAAATTGGACTGATATTGATATTCGATAGTAACACTGGTGTTGTGCCAGATTTACCAATATTTTATTTGATAATTTTTGATCCGATTACTAGATTAATCATAAGCATAATCAATAGATTACTCAATTACTAAAATATTAATTTACAACAGCCCTACTCTGAAGATCAGGGATGTAAGACATCAGGACAGCCAGGAGTCCTTTTGTTTTACATGTCACACTATCTGGCCCAGTAAGGCATCTACACAGACTGTAAGCTGTACACAGGGTTGTCAGTACCTGATTTAGGAGCAACCCTGGAATCAGCTTGTGGCACCAGAAGTTATGTTTGCTGTCAAGCTGAAGATGGAGATCCATCAGGTCTTTTTGGTCTGTGGGACCCTGGAAGCAGCTGATGGGTACTGGCAGTCCAAACGACATGCAGCTCACTGATCTGACCGAACACCCGGCTTTACATGCATAAACTATAAACCTATATATTATAAACCTGTCCTTTAGCAATAGATCTGCTCTGCTAGTGAAATACTCAGTGACAGAGACGCTTGAAATCCAGCGTAAAATAATTAATTAATTAATTTTTTAAAATTATTTTTCTAATAATAATTAGAATGCTTAGCCAGGCGGGGGGCTAGTAAAGCAAGGCGGGCTGCCAGGCTTATAATACACTTGGGGAAACTGCATTTAAAGCTGTAATAAGTCTGAGAGAATTTTTTTTACATATTTGTTAAAACTGTCACCATTTCCTAACATTATAACATGAGACAGATAATGTGTGAAAAGCTCGATCTCCTTTAACTACTTACTCATTGAGCTACTCAACGCTAGTGTTCAAAAATAACCAATCAGAGCCTCAAGGAGGGTCTTAGCGCTGTCAATCATGCTCATATACTTGCTGTTAAATGTGCTGATGGTGGAGAAACAAATTACCGGTATAGGAAATCTGTTGATCTGCCATCATCTGTGGCCATGCTAAATAGCCTTAGCATTCACAACATGCTATGCTAGCTGTAATGTAGCAGAAGGAAAGTGGGGTGAGGGAAAGAGGAGATGAGCAGCGTCACATTAGATTGTGATTGACAGCGCTAAGACCCTCGCTCTGATTGGTTGTTTCTAGCACTGGGAGATCAGTTTTTTCACAGATTATCTCTCATACCAAACTGTCATGACAGAGAGAGTTTCAACAAATATGTACAAAAATATATCGTCATAAACTCTACACACTGCAGCTTTGATAAAAAATATTTTCAGTTTTTGTTATTTCATTAGTTTTAGTTAACTTGAATAACCTTTGCAATAAGCTGCCCCAGTGATCATAGAAACTACATTTTGGAAAATGGGCGCATAATAAAACTACATCACCAAACTGATTAGTTTAAATGCCTTTTTTAATATTTTAAAGGGAGAGAGCTTGCATCTCTCTCATGCCGACTTTAATCCCCTGCTTGGCCCTTGCTGTTTGGTCAAAGTCTAAAGTGAAGGCGTACCTGTCCGATTGTTTACTTGCACCTCCAGCCCTGCTCTGCCTCTGCTGGAGGAACCCGTCCATTGTCTTTCAGCCCGTTCTAGGTGTGGCCTCCCTGTTGGTCGTTTCTGCTCTTCCCTCCCCCCCTCGTTCTTCACCCAATCCCCGCCGCCAAGCACGACTCACCTGAAACCATTTGCATGCTCCTCGCTGATTGGCCAGGTGAAGGCCCTGCGCCTCAGGTCGTCTCTACCAATGGCGGCCGCGCTGCGTGACTCATAGGGAGAGGACAAGTTGCTTCACTACACTTCTGCTTTTTTTCCTGTTTCAAACAGCAGCCATTGCATTGTCGTGTTTTTCCCCCCTCCTGTGTAGTTTTTTTGTTTTGTCAGTGAGAGGAAGAGGTGTGGGTCTGGCCATTTCACGGCTTCAGGCACCTTTCCTCCTCATCTGAATACATCTTGGATTATTCCCAGTTTCACCTTCTTGTTGTCTCTTTTTTTTCCCCAATGGTCGGTGCGATCGACTCTATAATGGATCCTGTCATCCGAATCCAGTGTCTTTGAGGTCAGTTGCGAACAACTCTCATGTAAACTTCTCGCTTAGTTTGATAGTTGAAGCCGTTTTGGTCGTGATGTTTGAAGCCAGTCTTCAGAAATTGATCAACATTTTTATAAATGTAACCTTTGATTGTCATATTTGGGTTTAAACTGGGTGTACATTTGGTAACAGTCCCATTAAAAACAGACAAGAAGTTAATTTGACACCTGACTTTATGACATTTTTCAGTTACACACCTTGTCCTGTCAAAGGTCTCAGGAGCTTTAACAAGTTATTCCAGTTCAGCTGGAGAACCTCTCATTTTTTCCACGCTTACTTCTGCTTCACATCTTAATCATGAAAAAAGTGAAACAAATTTCACTGTTTGCTGATCAGTGTGGTTTACATTAAGCCTAAGCTGCTTTATAGAAACTGTGTTTTTGAACTTTATCTTATAAAAAGGGTTTCAAACTTGATTTTTTTTAACTGATGTGCTTGTCTCTTGCATTTCTTTTACAAATTGTTGCCTTATAAGGGGTGTTGAAGTTGGGCGGGAACAGAGTTTTGCAAGCCCCTGGACCAAACCCACATCTATTTTTCATGGTGCGTTAATCAGTAATTACTGACCAAATTGATTTTAATCTGTCGCTGGCGTCCGCTGTCCTCTAGGTGAACATCAGAAATGCGGGTTTGTGTGGCGGTTTTCGCCTCCAGCGGTTCTTTCTGTATAAAGTCAGTCATGCGCTGCTTCATACATCAAATCTTAAGTTCACCAGAACAGAATGTCGCTTTTCTTGTAACGTGGAAGGATGTCTAGTTTGAGCTTTAGTCGCTTGCTTCCTCTTTTCTGCATGTAAAGATGGCCTCCTCCTAATCTGTGTTTTTTTTAATATTTACCCTCCTTTCAACCAAATGATTCTGCTTAACGTTTTTGAGAAGCTGTTTCTAAAAGTTGCTCCGAGCAGCAGAGATAAAAGCTTGCTTCCTGTTTCATCAGAAACCCAGTCTTCACTTTGGGGACCACAAAAAACCCAGTGTGCATGTTGGAGTACAGCAGCATAAACGCGCTTGCAGCCTGAGATGCGTTCACACCCAGTTCAGTTGGAGATGAAGCTGCTCAACTTTGGTTGAACGTATTGGAAAAAAACCTGAGTTACGGAAAGGATTTTATTATTATTCATGATCATTTTCATGAAAACGTTAGCTGAAATACAGCTCTGGAAAAAATGACAACTTAAAATGATCAGTTTCTCTGATTTACTTTTTATAGGTTTATGTTTAAGTAAAAGGAACTTTGTTCCTTTATTCTATGAAGTACTGACAACATATCTCTGAAATTCAAAGCAAAAATTTTGTACCTATTTGCAGAAAATGAGATATGGCCAAAATAACAAAAAAGAGAACAAATTAATGTTAATTTAGAAACATAGAAACAGCGATCCTAATGTTTTAACTCGGGAAGAGTTCAGAAATCAGTATTTGGTGGAATAACCAGGAGGTTTTCAGTGAAGTGGTCTCTTAATTTTTTCCAGAGCTGCATTTCTTTATCTGCAGATCAGGGCTTTTTCAACTGGGAAAGAGAGAAAGTAATTTTTTCTGCACATTTATTCTCACACCCTTTAGCATTTGTGTGTGAAGGACTCTGTTGTTGACCTGGTCTGACTTTGCATTTGTCCTAAATTTCTCCTCTTTTCCCACCATGATTTGTATTGTAAATGAGGCCTTCGTGCCTCACAGTGTAACCTCAGACTAGCTGCTGTTTTGCGACACTTTGTGAATCTCATTTGGGGGCTGATTAAAAACGTGGGGCAGGAGACAGGATGGCAGTTTTAGGTTGGCTCTTCTTCATATACAAAGTCAACAAGTCTTAGGCTGTAGTTGGATCACCAGGGCTTGGGCAAGAGGACCGGGACGTTGCAAGAGGAGGTCCGTCATGAGAACCAGAAGAGGCCGGTTTTGCTGCATTACTACAGTTTCAGAGTTTTGAGATGTGTAAAAATGAAGGGATTGTTGTGTCTCATGTTCCAGGCAGAAACTCTGAAAAGAATAAACAGTGTTTGTGTTCAGGTAGCGATAAATGCATGCAAACTATACACCCAACCTGTAAGAAACGTGTAAACAAGCCTTAGTTGCATGTGCTTTTAAACTGAGGTTCTGTTGGAAGCTTGTAAGCAGTCAGTATCTCACCTGTAGTAGATGAAGCGTGTTTTGATTTAGTATAAATAAATGTTGGTTGGACTCTCAAAACTTCTACTGCTACATTATAAATGCTATTTTCAGAACATTTTAACACATTGTGATTTTTCCATTTAGACATTATTTATATGGAAACCAGCTTTTTTTTTACATAGAATTTGAAGTATTGGGTTGTGCAGCACCTATGGACCTTACCACAGGAGCCGCGTTTCATTGGCTAATGCCCATTTTACGTCCCAGCGCAGCTACCACATGCCTGACCGTCTCACAAACACAAGCTACAGTAGTAAACACATGCTAATGTACATTGTGGACTAGCAGACCGGCAGAAGGTTTTTGCGTCAGGAATCAAAGAAGAATGGTTCTCCACTGTCAGTGGGGAATCTGTACAGGCGATGCCAGATATCCTGATCGTATTTGTGGAACTAAATTTCACAGATTTCCAAAATCTGAAACGGAAAGTCTTGCTTGGATCAAAGCTTTGTGCACAACCGCATTGGCAGCTCAACCGTCTGTAGGACCAATAAGAACAAAGGATTGTCTGCTGGTGTAAGTATTAGACCAGCTTTGCTTTCTTTGTGTTTAGTGAATGAAAAAAATAAAGTCAATAATAAACACATCCATTATGAAAACCTTTTAGCCAAGTACAGCATAATGGCAGCACCGATACAACTTCTACACCTTGAATCCTGTCTGTTACAGCCTTACGTTAGCTGAACAGATCAATATGCAACGTGTATCGTATCTGACATACATTAAAGATTTTATTTTACCTGAAAAGGCTTTTTACTAAACTCTAATCGTGTTAGCCACGCTAATCGTGTTAGCCACCGAGTACTGTGTACCAGGCCTAGGCATATTCAAACATTTGCCAACAGAAATCACCCTCAAAACCATGAATGTCCGACTTACCCAGCCTTGCAAGAACAATATAGGTGTCAGTGATCTTGTCCACAGCTATATTTATACTGAGGGTCTGAGGATCTGCTGTTTTCCTCATCGACTGGTAGCTTTTTGCTGTGACGCGCACAATGTTGGAGGCATCGCGGCTAAAACACCTTGATGTCGTCCAAAAAGATGACATGAACTTGTTGGTTCCCCTGTCCATGTCGTGGCTGATATTTTTTGAAAATCCGGCAGAAATGCTACACTAATTGACTCAGAAATACTCTGCAGAGAGTCAGTCCAAATGAAAGACGCCATGTTTACATGAAAACTAAGCCCCGCGAGGCTTTGTTTGTGAGACATGCAGGAGACGAGACTTTCGAGGGGCGTTTCTGGGCGGAGGTTGGTGAGGTCCATCAGCATCCTCTGTAAAACATGCAGGTGGCTTGAGAACCAGGGTTGGGAAACACTGTTTTAGAGTAACTATCTAAAATTAAAGTAAGATAATGTAAAAATGATTGATTTAAGTGGATGTTATGTTCTTGACTTTTCCACTTTTTTATCAGAGAATCTTACAGGAAGACCATTGGTGGCACAGAGACTCCAACCTCTGTTTCCTGTGTAAATAATCACTGGCTTCTCTGTAAAAATATAGATAAATGCCCCAATTCTGCAGCAGCGACTGTGTGAAGGTTTAAAGTTGTTTTAAAACCGTAGACGTTCACCTGCTTGGACAAGCTATTAGGTTCTGGCATCAGATAGTCTGGATTTACACTAAATGAAGATAATTATCTACTGCAGGTAACCACTTAGATTTTAACAGGAACTCATCGTCCCTCACAATCCCTTTAAGGCATGAGATAAATCTGGGCTGTCTAGTCCTGCGACATCAGAAATAAAGTCATGAGGAGATTTTAGGTTGCTAGTTTGTACCTCAAGCTCTCCAGATATTTCCATAGTAGATTTTCCGGGTAGAATAACCTATAATTTATGTGAATACTACTATTGTATTCACATAAAATATACTTTTATTTAATAAAGAAAAGGGAGAATTACTCCTAAAACAACACATGCATGAATATGTTTTTGTTTTTTTACATTTTATACACAAACTGAATAAACATCTGAATTTAGAGGTTGATAGTTAAATATGTTTATTGCGTAGAATGTTATTTTTTCTTTATAAAGAAACGAGGTGATATATTAATAACTAGTCATCTAAAAGTGTCGCCTTTGTTCTTTCAGTGGACTGGTTGTGTGCAGCAACGTGTGGGGGAGGGGCTCCTCATCTTATCAGATCTGCAGAAACTATTTCAGAGAACATTAGGTTATTTTATTTTGAGTTCCAAAATAACGGTAGCTGATGATGCTCTTTTAAAACTACATCTTGAACTGTGAATTTATCTGAATTTATTGAAAGTGAGTAGGTGTGTGCAGCAACAGGTAGGGGAGGGGCAGCTCTGCTTTTATTCTGGGTAGTCTACAGATTCTTAGAAAATCAGGTAACTTTTACTGGGAACTTGTTAAAAGGAGTAGGAACAATCTGTCAGAGTATTTTCCCACAACGTCTAGAAACCGCTGATGATATTAATCGCCACCCAACACAATATCTGATGCCATGCAGGGATTTTTCACGGTTCTGTCTAAACGGTAGGTTTGTGTTAAGTGTCGTTCTAACATCTATTAATTTAGAATATTGAGTTGGAGGTGAGTCCTTTTCATGCCTTTGGTTACATTTGTCTTAGGCGGATCAGCTAAATAAAACTACCACAATAAATCATTTCCACTGAGGTCTGTACGGCCATAATAGGTTGTTTATGGCCAGTTTAACAAGTTTTGAAAATCTCTCACTTGCTTTCAGGTGACTTGTAGTTCCAGGACATCTGCCCCGTAACTGAGGCAGCTCCAGGAAACCATCAGGCTCATAGTGAAACCTCGTTTTATTTCCCTAGAGTACCTTATTTTTGGTCAACGTAGATGGAAAATATTAACATGAGAAAGTGTAACTCTGTTTTGCATGTCTCTTTCGAAGCTATAATCACTGCCTGAAATGGATTTTGGCTTAACGGTCGGAGAACGTGTAATGGGAAGTTTAATTCCTGTCAAAAAAAAAAAAAGAAGAAATCTGGGTGGGGAAAGTTAATGTTTAACTTTCTCTTCTGCTTTAGCAGCTACTGTGCCTCTGAGCAAGGCACATTCTGTGTCCAGTTGTGCATTTGAGCAGTAGGTACAGACAGAAGCCCTCCCTTGATAAATAAAATTAGATTGATTGAGCAATGGTGTCTCCGTGTTGCAACCCTCTCATACTTGGAGCATGCTGGGGCTGGCTGGCCTTTTCTCAGGAATACACAGCTGTGATCATCAAATCTGAAGAATGTTTTTACCAAGACAGACCTGAGATATGCAGAGTATTTAGATTTTAATCCCTGATTTACCTCTTAGATTTTTCACTTCAGAATTTAATGGCCATTATTTAATAGTCTATTTTTTTCCCTTCATCTTTGATAAATCTGAACTGAATAGGGCTGGAAGGCTGAGATTTATCCTGTTGTTACAGATTTTTCATATTCTTAATTGAGTTAAAGGTCAATAAATCCCTGACATTTTTACTAGGAAATTTATTGTGGAATTTATACCTTCAGTTACAACGATAGATTAACATAAAATACCATAACCATGGTTTTGTGTCTGTTTTAACATTAGGCTTCAAAGCTGTTAAACCAATAAAGTTGGTGCTAAAATGGAGGGATGTGTGGAGTAAAGCAAGCTAACAACTTTTTAGCTAGCTCCCGCCTGACTAAAGCGATTGTTTACTTATCTAGTCACAAAACCTAACTGTGTTATTGATAAAAGGTCTGACAAAAACCTCAATCTAATTTGATTGAAATTCCAATTGTCATAAAAAGGACGACAATGTATGATGACGATGCTTGTAACCGGTTTTAAAAGCGTTTAGCGATTAGCATAGCTAGCGTGGTTAGCGTTGCTAGAGCAGCCTCTATGTTGAACTTTTTAGATTGTAAATATCTAATGTGAGGAACTTCCAACAGGCTGCTTTCACTTCCAAATCCTGTGTGCTTCTTGACAGATGGAGATTAAAAGTAAAATATTTAATAAAATAATCACGTTTTTGTGTTTCAGCTGTTGCTTTTTTATTTCTAACTGTTGAACTCTTGGAGTTGTTATTGTGACAACAACTTGCAGTTCTTCTAAAAAACTTTCCCAAAACACATCAACATTTATTATTACCTCATTTTTAACTCTAAAATATCACTAAGCAGTGGAGTACCATCTGTATTAAACAGAGAACTGTATTTAAATATTACAGTTCTATGTGACGTAGATCTATCCACTCCAGGAATTGCCTCATTATCAAGTGTGGTATTTATACTAGATCATGGGCCACATCTCTATTTGTAGCGTAATAAAAGCAGACTCCTTTCTTTACTCCTAGAGTGAACTGACCTTATTCTAGTACAGATCATTAACTTCTTTCTTTATCTGTCTCAGATTTTCACTTTTGCTATAGTGAAGATGTTTAGATAAAGCTTAAGACATTAATATAAAGCCACCAATAACTAAAAATTAAGCTTGTTTGCTCAACTTGTTTTTTCATCGGCCAGGAAAAAGTTTTGTGATTTTAGATGAAAAGAGGGTCAAAATGCCCATAAATGAGATATATGGATCATTGTGACACACCTTTTTATGACGTGTTGTGGTTATGTAATGCTTCTGTGAGAGCAAAGTCTTTCAACATGGTTGCAGTCCTAACCCTGATAGTGATCTAAGGTATTTAGGTACAGTTATGTGAAACGTTAAATTAGGTATTGTATAATCTTAGTCTTAATCAAAGGCCTTTACTCTGAATAATGTTTCAGCCAAGTGAAGGATCCTGTCAGACACTAGGGTGAGAAATAAAACCTGTTTTCTTCTTCTTTGAGGTGCAAACCAGACAGTAAAAACCACAAAACAGTTTTCCACACCTTTTTAATTTTATACCTTACGTCATCAACTTGGAGGTCGTTTATGTTTATCTGCCATGATTTGTTTGGAGTGTTTGCGTGGATGAAGGCAGCTTTGAGGCGCAGGCTTATTTCATCCCAGATAAAAGCAACATGCAGAGCATCATAAAAATTTCCATTGCAGATCTCTGTTCAACTCCGTCTTCAAGCGAGTCATTTACAACTGCACTGGTTGTAGAAATATGATTTGTTTATGCCTTTATGCTTGCTTTTCTGAAGTGGCCTGAAAACACATCCATGGTGCAGTGTTGTTCTTTCCAATTATGTGGTTCCACCCTGCATGAGGTAACGTCATGCAGAAATCCACTCCCCTGTGCGAGATGTGTGTGAACATAAAACTGACTTATTAGGACTGAAATAGGCTTTATCTTGTGCTGATTTAAACAATGTGTGGTACAGAACGATCTGTTTTGATCTAAGCACAGAGGGAAATTGATTTCCCACATGTTTTCCAGACATTCTTGCCCCAGACATCCAGCTGCAGTGATGTCTGTCTGCGAGCATCAGCAGCAGATTCTCGTTTGGAAAACCAAACTGTGCATTTATCAATTAAATGTTTATCTTTATGCTCAACTTTAACGACACATATTTTAATAAGACTTGCTTCTAAAACTAACGATGTGGCTGACTTGTAAATGTTTTATTTAGTTTGAAGTTTCTCTGTAGTAATATTTAAAGAGGACAGTTCTTTTTGATGTGAATACATGAACACCATGGCTTTAAATAACTCCTGCATGAGTATTTGTCTATAAACTTTCATGCACTGCCTTGGTGTCAGGGCTTTTACGCTGCATTTTAAGTAAGTCCCCTTTGCATGCAGTCATATCTTCAAGAAACTGCACATAAAAACAATGCGACATATAAAGGGTACATGCTGCAAACTGTCCTGCATTTTATTTCCAGTTACATTCTGCAGAACTGATCATATTTTCTTTAACATTTTTATGAGAAAGGATAAGTTGTGATGTTGTAAAGTAGAATAGCTTTCTCTTTTTAAAGCTTCTGACTTATTATGGGGCAGCAGAAATAAAGTTTCATGCTATTAACAATTTACTTATTTTTGTAAAGTTTCTAAAATAACAATTTTTATTATAGTTGTTGTTATGCAGGTTTTCACACATGGTCTAAATAAAAAAATTGTAGATGAACCAAATTTGGTAGCTGTGTGGCTTTTAAACAGCATTATCTTTTCTTTCCAAGCAATGACTGTCAATGTTTTCCATGACCAACAATATTACAAAATGTCCAACTTGTCTTTTTATTATTTGAAAATTAAGCCTTTCAATAAATCAATAGCAGCACATGATCAATATAAATAAATACTACATCTGGTAGAATATTCAATATATACAATGTTGACTGAACTCTGATTCAGAACCGCACAGCATTCTGGGAGATGTAGAGGAAAGGCTTCATCTGCTCACATATAGCGAATCACAGTTGGTGGAATTAACTAACTCACTCACTCCGTGGTTACCTAGCAACACACTCACTCCGTGGTTACCTAGCAACTCACTCACTCCGTGGTTACCTAGCAACTCACTCACTCCGTGGTTACCTAGCAACACCATGTGAAGTAACTTCCACACCAGAAGTTTAAGGTTTTCTTCTGTTTAAAAACAAAAATGCAACATTGCGTAGTGAAAAATGTGGATGAAACAGAAAAGATCGCGCCACCAGTTTGATAGTATTTCAGATATTTAAAAGAAAAACAAATCAATACTTACTTATACTGACAGATTTGAAACGCTTACGTTGTGATAAGTTTTTCAGCCTTATCCTCCAGCCCTGTTTGAAAAATGTCTTGTTTTCTTTCAGCAGCAACAAAAGGGTAGAAAACGGCAATCATTCCTACGCTTTATCTGGCACCTCGTAGAAAGGACTTTAATTTGTAGAGCAGAAAAGCTTAGCGGGTCACCTTGACACCGCCAATTGACCCACACTCACCTGAACATTTTACTAATTAGTTTTTGTGACTCCAGTTGGTAACTGGTACTGGTAGCAGCAGTTTGAGGGCCACCTGCTCTCTCTCTCTGCAGGACCTGCTTTACAGCCTCTGTGTTCCCAAGCAACAGCCACTCCTTGTTTACCTTTGCGTTTTTGCATTGTGATTCTCATCAGGATAACACAACCCGGCTCCTCTGGAGGCCGACTGTCAGGCCACTTTATTCAAAGTAGCACCAGAGGATAAACTGATTCCCTACTTGAAAATTCTTCCTGAAAATCGCCACGTTTGGTTGAACTTATGTTCTTATCTTTTGCCTCTGCTTCTCGTGTAATTATTGTACATCCTTAATAAGGTGGAACAATACCGCAGTGTAAATATGTTGCTATATGAACCCGGCTCAGCACTTCTGTGTCTAAACAGGTAGTTTATTGTCCTCATGTCCTGCACCCAACGCTGCACCTTCCTCATCGGCTGACGATCATAAACAAGTATATTTCATAACCTCGCTCTCAAATATTGACCTATCCAGGCAGACTATCCTTCTGCTTCCTGCTCTGTCTCAAACACTTCTCCATATGAGTAATATAAACCATTGTTTGATGTGTGCAGGATTAAATTTGTTGGCATACAGACCAAGTTGTAGAAAACATTTAAAGCTGCAATATGTAACTTTTACAAAAAATGCTGTGACAGTTTGTTAGGAAACAGATAATCTGTGAAAAAAAGTCAATCTCCTCCATTTCTTCCCCGAGTTTCTACTGCTGTGTGAAGAAATGCACCAAAACCAACCAATCAGAGCCCGGAGGAGGGTCTTAGTGCTGTCAATCAGTCTCATGTACTTGCTGCTAAATGTGCTAATGGTGGAGAAACAACTTAGTTACCGGAAAAGAGTTTATCTGCTGTCATTGGTGGCCATGTTGACTAGCCTAGCATTCACAACATGCTTTGCTAGCTGCAGCACCACCACATGAGATTGTGATTGACAGCGCTAAGACCCGCCTCCTGGCTCTGATTGGTTGATTCTTGCTACTGCTGGGAGAAGCCAGAGCAGCTAGATTTTTCAGATCATATATCTCATACCAAACTGTCTCGATGTAGCGACAGTTTCATCAAATATGTAAAAAAATATATTTTTATTAAAGTTACCTTCTGTTTTAATGTTTCAACAACGTCTAGTGCGACATTTTATCTCAAGTTTGAATTGTTTTTAAATTAGTAGTGCTGGAAAACAGTTTATCTACGGTCATTTTCGGCCATGCTAACTAGCCTGGCATTCACAACAGGCTATGATAGCTGCAGCGCCACATGAGATTGTGATTGACAGCGCCAAGGCCCGTCTCTGAGCTCTGATTGGTGGTTTCTAGTTGGCACTGGGAGAAGGCAGAGGATCAAATTTTGTCTTATTCCAAACTGTTATGATACAGTGATAGATTTATCAAATACGTAAAAAATACAGTTTCATAAAAGTTGCAGCTGCAGCTTTAGATCAGGCTTGAGTGCTTGAATTAGAAGCAACTTCGTAATACATGAAGAATGCAACCCTTACGGTCATTACTTTGAGTCACATTGCTGTGCAAGTTTTTCCTCTGCTAGTGTTTAAAATATGCACCTGGTATCTCAAAATGCAGTGACTCCGCACTTCTGTGCTCAGATCCTAGATCCGGCCACATTTACTGGCTTCAAGATTAGATAGAAATGTTGGAGAGTGACACCTTACACCACTCTGACCCAGTATCCAATTGTGTGAAATCAGATAAGACTTGAGTCTTGGAGGGGAGCTGGGCTGTCTCAGGGCGAGTGGACCTATCCAAGGCTAAAGATGATTAAGTTATATTAATTTCTTAAACATGAGCTGCAGAAGTTTTAAGAACAGCTCTGCAGGAGCTGTAAACTGCTGTGCTTAACTTTTCAACTAGTCCTGGCCAGAGTGAGATACTGAGTGTCTGATAACATTCAGTAAAAATGCATTTTACAGTGTTTATGCAAGTAAAGTAAAACACAAATGATAACGTTATATATATATATATATATATATATATATATATATATATATATATAATTTTGCTGTTTTATGTCCATTGTTATTGTGATACAAAAATGCAAACATGCAACTGTCAATATGTTTTTAAAAAACCTTCTTCCAACAATGAGTGTGCAGCAACAGGTGGGAGGGGGTAATAATATTACTTTATAATCCATATAACAAGAAATATTTTCATTCACTCTGGCACTTTTATTAAAAGACAGAACATATTAGTGATATTGAAACTACTAATTTTTATAACCATTGTGTACTATTTATTTTGCTAGCAGGTTTCTGCTTAAACATCATTTAATAGTTGTAAATACCTACAGCATTTTACATTTCTAATGTCTCAGTGTCTGTTACTACATTAGCTTGAAAGTTAGCTTGGTTTTAGCATGAATATTACTAAATACATCAAAAAATTCAATTTTTCTTGCTTTGAGGAGAATTGTGAAAAAGTAATTTTAATCTTAAGACATTTAACTTCTTATTTACTTTCATTTTAGTTTATTTAACTATTTATTTTGTTAATTTATGTGTTAATTGGCAGATTTAGAAAACATTTAACACAGCTATGAAGTAGAAAACCTAAAACAATCATTTCCACTTGGAAAATCAAAGGGTTTCTCACCAACATTTCATTTAAAAACATTTCTGAGAAAGTAGCTGAAATAAATGCAACATGCACTTCTGCACTACTTTACTTCTACTGTTTGAATTCTGAGATACATTGTTGTTGCCTTGTATTGGCAATACTTTGTATTGCTCATTAATTGGCAAATCTCTCAGGTTTTTACAACTTGCAACCCAAATGTGATCTGAATTCCAGACATATAAATGCTGTTGCAGCTAAGGCTGTATAATAATGTCGATATCACAATATATAAATCGCAATATATAAATATAATTTCTTTCCTAGAAAAAAATCGATATTCATCTGCAAGTATCGTAAGATCCAACTGTCACCTTGTTCCCTCACTGCTTGCTTCACCAGGTCATCAGGCTTAGAGTGATTCCTTCAGATGTTCAGGTTAAAAAGGT
>CAEGAF010033520.1:0-23518 GCA_903067075.1 Micropoecilia bifurca | reverse complement strand
ATGTTGAGAGGTTTTATTTTGGCTCTTTGCATTATTTAGCCTCTTCAGAGCCTCATATGTTATCAGTCTGTTAAAGAGTATTATTGATAGCAGTACAATTTGCACAATGCCTGTTTAGTTTAGTTTTCTTCTTGGAAAAGTTATTAAAAACAAGTTTTTGTCTAAATTAAGGTGAATTCATGGTTCCTTTTTCCACATAATGTAACGGTAGTGTTTATGATAAAAAAATAAATAGTAATTATGTGATCGGCATCGGTGATCGGTATCGCCGATCATCCCTCAGGGGTGATTGGTATCGATATCGGCAGAAAAAAACCTGATCGGCACATCCCTAGTCATGATGTAAACGATCGACTATCTGATAATAAAACACAGAGAGGAAACGGAGGTGAACTCAAACTGAACTCAGTGGCGCCTCCTGGATTATCAATAAATTTGCTTTTTTAATTACAAATGTTTTGTTCATGTTTTGTTCAATGCTGTCAAGGTGAAGGCTGCTGACTGGACAGACATGCAGAAGTCAGACATAGAACTGTGACCCAGCTTGTTCATAGAAAGTTGAGTGGAAGGACGAAGTCCACCAGGAACAACCTCAGAAAATCAAGATCCACTGAACTCAGACAAGTCCCACACCTGGGCTACAAAATTTACATTCCTCGTATCAAACCATTCCAGAACCAGAATTCCTGAAACCGGACTGCTGCTCAGTGTCTGCTTTTCATTTATAGACCAAGGTCCTAGTATCTGTAGGGTCCAAAAAAGCTCCACTCTTCCTAGAGTCTGGAGAAAAAGTGGAGAGAACCAGGATCCATGTTTCTGGAAGTCCAGAAGTTTCCTCAGTCAGAAATCATCTGGGTCGCCATGGCAGCAGTCGGTTCTGGTGCACTGGGTTTTCTGAAGTCCACCAGGACTTTTTAGACTAAGCCTGTCACAGTAACATGTTTTACTGAACAATAATTGTCCCAGTAATTATTGTTTTGAGAAAAAAAACAGACCAATTACTGAGAGCCTGAAAATGAAAAAAGTACTTAAAATATATTTTTAATCAATTTGATGTGACTTTCTAATTTACTGAGATGAAGCTACAATGAAAGTTATAATATTTCACTTAGTTTGAGGTTGTAAACGCAGCGATACGAGCCACCAGAACCAGAACCAGAACCAGGTAGTGACTGGACCTGACAGTTCATCCAGAGAACTGCAGAACCTTCTATTCCAGGGGTGTCCAACCTGCAGCCTGTGGGCCATTTGTGGCCCTTGGAGTCATTTTGTGTGGCCCCAACTTAAATTTTTTAATTACTTTTTTTTTATCAGAGTAAAATTATTACCAACATAATTTTTTTACAACACAAAATGTCAAGTACATTTATTTTTATAACCAAGCTTTTATAAAAACCAGAACCACGTTTGTGTCAACTGAGCCGAATTTGATGTCCCTAAATCACCTATTATCTAATTTGCTTAACTTGTTTTGATATAACAAGTGTTTTGAAAGAAAGTGACAAATGTTTTTGTTCAATCAAGCCCAAAAGAATTTGAAAACTAAATTAAATTTCTTCTAATGCAGACAATGTGCAAAATGTACAATGAATAACATTACTTTTATACAAACGGATAACAAATACAAACAAATTTATTTGGTTGATTATATTTTAATCTATTATTTATTTATTCTGTTACATTTATTGGCCTTCAATACTCTTGAATTGTCCATTTTTGGCCCATGTGACAAGAAGTTAGGACACCCTGGGTCCAGTCGAATTAACTAGCAGGAAAATTGCCTGTAGTTTGACCACAGTGGGAGCAAACTGGGTCTGGATCTTCATGTTCCTGGGTTCTAGATCTAGAACCGGATTTAACAATTTTAACAGGTTCTGATTGACCATGAAAGTCTCCCCTCTTGGAGGGTTGGGTCCAAACAGAGGTGATTCTGTGCTAATCCATCCCAGTCAGCCCAGTTACCCCACTGCTTTACTGCAGACCCACAGGAAGCTGGGACACCAACACACTGCAGAGAAGAACCAGAACATGGTTCTGTTTGTGTTTATTTACCACAACCTGCCCTCCCACAGGAGGTTCTCCAGACCTGGACCCTGCTGTAGGTCCAGAAATCAACTGTTTCACCGAGTTCTTGTCGTTTCTTCCGACTAAACTTGTTAGTTTGTTGTTCATCATAAACAATCTGTCCAACATTAACCGTCACGCACATGAATGACTGATCTGTCACCAGCACACCTGTCCAGGTAAGCCTCAACAGTTTCAGCTAGCCGATGTTAGCCGCTGCAGCTAACCAGCTGCGGGCTAATTCGGTTCCGTGCGGAGGATCTAAGCTCAGAATAGACCCAAGAAACAGGAAGGGCTGCCTCAGAAGAACAGAACCGGGCCTTTGACAGCGTTACCGGCTAAATCCTGCAACCTGAAGCCGGCTAGAGAAGGCTAACACCCGGTAGTAGCAAGCTAACAGTTAGCTCTGCAGGGCTAGCTAGGCTGATGTTCAGAATTCTGTTTAAAATATACTATACTATGTAAATTATGCCCATATATCGAAAAATAATAATATTACATCTCAGGATATAAAAGACACCGGGTCTTCTGAAGGGTTCGGCTAACACACAGTTAACCAAACAATCTGAGATTGGTCTAAATTTGGACTTTAAAACAGGATTTGGAGTCTGAGGCTTCCAGTTATAGAATATCAATCAGCCTGGTTCTTCACAGCACCAATATGTTCAGAACATTTCCTGATATTGAGAAAAAGCACTAAAAAAACTGAAAACTGGCCCCAATAAAGATATCAAACCATCCATGTCAGGAAAGGTCAGAAGATCCTCTCCAGTACATGGATTATTTTCCTGGCCGCAAACAACATCTTAAATTAGACATTTTCTTAAAGAAGTCTGGCTCTGCCCCCCGGGTCAGTTAACACAGAGCGGATAGTAACAGGATCAGTTCGGGGTTAACCCCAGACTGACCGTTGAGGAACCCGAAGTATGTGGACATGAGCAGGTGAAACAACCAGGAAAGCAGCGGGCCGAGCTGCGGCCTGGTGCGGGGAGAAGAAGCTCACCGAGCGCGGACTAAAGCAGCGGCTCGGGCCGGCTCCAGAACTCTGCCCTCCCGGGTCATGACAGCACTAGAACACGGTGTTCCTACCTGGACAGGTTCCTGCAGCACCGTCATTCCGCTTCCGCACGCCGTCTATCTGCTCCGTTCGTCCGTTTCTTTCTTCACTTCACTCTCTGGAGGAGCTCCGGCCGAACATTTGAATGTACCGACCGTTACCTGCCGAACACAGTCGAAGAATACCGAAGAGACCCGAAGCAGTCGGTTGCGCCGCCTGCCGGACAAATTAGGTAATGTGGGTAATAAATCTGTGTTGTCGCCCCCTGGTGTTTCTTGTTTGCTGTTTGTTTACTCAAATCAAAATTTTTCAAGTTTCGTACTGTTTTTATGGATGCAATGTTTTTATTAATAATTATTTATATAAATAATTTTAGATTTAGGTTTTAGATTTAGAAAAATATACAGAGTACTTAAGGCTACAGAAACGAAATGGGAACAAAGTCTGAAAGCGTGTGGAGAGAGTTTCATTTTACTTTAGTAGACATTAATAAATACGCAATTATCTGCACTGAGAATAAAAACTAAATTTAAAACATTTCTAGCTTTAATGTCGAACTAGCAACTTAAATAAATTAAATGGCCAACAAATGCTTTATGCATGTTCTTGCTTCAAAATTAGATCTCAAAAGGTTAAAAACAACAACAAATGGTTTAAAAACTGAAGTTATACAGCATTTCAATTAAGTTAATAAAGAAAAAACTTTGTTTTTAAACGTAGGTATTATAGCAAATGCCTTTTTGAACATTTTTTGGTTTTGATGGAACAACTGCAACAAATTTACTTAGATTTCCAAAGCTCACAGCATAAAGTACATATAATTAAAATTTAAAGGAAATACAATAAAAAATTTATTTTACAAATATAAACATCACATATAAGAAAATGTATCCATCAATTTTATTGCAAGAATGTTGTCTTTGTTTTTTTTAAAATCTAATAAAAACAAACAAACATGAGAACAAATTTTTTAGTAGATATTTATCAAAAATTTGCAAGCAGTATTTCTCTATCTCTATCTCTATCTGGACTAAACCTATGTGCGCTGCTCCAGATGCCAGACCTACTTGGACACCCTGTCCCAGGTAGACGTATGGTGGTGGAATATGTCCTTAAATCAGGGCCAAATCCCATCAGCAGACCAACACGAAGCTCTTATATTCCAGAAGATAGAAAGTTCTGGACCAACAGCGGAGATGTTATTTTATCCCTCCTTTCATCCGTACAGGAAAAGGGGAAGTTGAACTGCGTGTTGAAATCTTGAATTACAGCGTTGAATCCTGATGCTGCTGCTGCTCTAAGGACGTTAAACCGGAGTTAGTTGCTTTGAGGTTTATGACTCTTCAGAACACAATGGTCCTGGATCGAATGACGGCTTGTGCAGAGGGAGTTCGTGTCATGATTTGTATTTCCTGTTGTACTTATATATTCAGAGTTGGGTGGTGAGTAGTTATATTTACTCAGCTGCATTTACTTGAGTAACTTTTTTAGAAGTATGTTTACTGCACTGTGTGTTTTACTTTTTCTTGAGTAACGTTATGGTGAATTGTTTCTACACCTACTTCAATAAAACTTCTGGATTTTCTTCCCTCTGAATGAAAAACAAACATGTTTTAGATAAAAATTCACGGAACACAGACACACACCTGTAGTTTTTGTTATTCCAGAAGTTTTTTATTGACAGAAACTGATTTGGAAACATTTTCTGCTGCCTATTATTACTTTTTGATGCTTGAATAATTTTTATTTTCGTCCTTAAAATACCAAAATTTCCACTTAACTTTAAATTTTGGTCCATCTGATGATGTAATTTTTAAATATTTAATAATTAATTTGATACTTTTTTTACTATTACTTGAGTAATTTCTTGGACGGATACTTTCTACTTTTAGTGCTACTGTATGCCACTGAGTGTTATTGCACTGTCCAACCTAACAACTCATATAGACGCACTTTTTAAAAAAATTCTGAAGACCTTTTTAAATATATATGCATTGTTACCAGAGATATTTAGTTGAATTAAGGACAAAAATGGCTCTTTCAACTGTGAATTTTGCAGATAATAAGTCAGATTTTAATCAGGACTTGAAGAATAAGTTGTGTTAAAACCAGGGAAGGAGCGCTCTATTTCAGGTGATCTGTGTAAAATTGTTAGCAAAAATGCCAGTGTTGAATTAACACCCAAAAGTGTCTATATGTGTCAAGTCAGCTGGTGTTAAACACTTTAGAAAGTGTTAAAAGATTGACACCCATTTTTTGTTAAATTAACATTGGTCTATAATAATAAAATGGGTTAAGAAAAGCTACATTTTCCATTTCTGTGTATTGTTTTGAATATTTTCCACTGGATTTGACTGATATTGACACCTTGTGGGTCAATTATTTACTTTTTTAACACCACATTATGTTTAGTGATCAACACTACACTGGTGTTACTTTTAATAACACTAATATTGTTGTAAATGTTAATGTGACTCTGTAGTGTTGAATTTAACACCAGCTGACTTGGACACATATATTCACTATTGGGTGTTAATTCAACACTAACATTTTTACTGGATGATCCTTAAAAGCCAGAGAAAACAACAGGAGATAAATGCAACACAGACAACACTTTATTTTACATATTATGACTGCTGTGACATCACTTCCTGTTGGCAGCTTCCATCACAGCAACGTCAGAACTTCAGCTGGAACAACACGCCACCAAGCAGGGTCTACGCTACCACAGGGGGCGGGGCTTAATCCGGGAGGGCGTGGCTACAGAGTGCAGTTTGCCTCTGGAGAGAGTCGACACTTCGCCACCGTCAGGTACGTCTCCACCTGAAAGAACAGTCACTTCCTTGTTGCTTTCATCATTGTGTCATTGTTAGATCACGTGACTTTCCTTTAACTCTTTGTGTACCTTGTGCATGTCCTTTTTGAAGCAGGCCAGCAGTTCGTAGGTTCTCCGCAGCGACTCGTCCGCTTCCATGCTCTGATAATAATTTCCGTAAGGCGCCAACTGGAGGGTTGAGGTGTCAGTAAAGATCTCTGGTACGTCCTGATTGGCCTGTAAGCTCAGGTGGTCAGTTTCTCAGGTAACAGAGAGAGAAAGTGATGATTCATGCAAGATTTTTATGCCAATTTTCATCTGATAATCTTAAAGATGCAGTATAAACTTTTATTTTGAAAATCTCTTTCGTGACAAAATGCTATGAGACAGAAAATCTGAAAGTGTTGCCTCCTTTACCTCTTCACTGAGCTATTTTAGCCATCTGCACAAATACAATGCGCTCTGCCGAAAACAACCAATCAGAGCCAAGAGGCGGGTCTTAGCGCTAGCAATTATGCTCATATACGCACTGCTAATGGCAGAGAAACAACTTAAAGTTACAGGAAAACTTTATCTGTCGTCATGCTAACTAGCCTTAGCATTCATGACAGGCTGTGCTAGCTGTAACGTAGTAGAGAGACAGGGGGAGGGTTGAGGAGTGTTTATATAAGCTTGATTGACAGCGATAAGACCCTCCTCCTGGTTCTGATTGGTTATTTCAGAACGAGTGGCGTATTTCTGCAGTTAGCACTGAGAGGAGGCAGAGGAAAACAATTTTTTTCTACGGATTACCTGTCAGAACATGATGTCAGTTTTAACAAATATCTAATATATATATTTTTTTATAAAGGTTACTGTAGCTTTAAGTACTCTGGATCATTGGAATAGCATTTTAAGATAATCTTGATGTTAAGAGCCATCTGCTCCACTTGGAATGATGTCAGTACATCAGATTTTTTCTTTTGTTAAAAATAGTCTGAAAACTTTCAGCATTACTTTTTCTCATGCGGCCATTTTTGTTTACTCTTAAAAAGAGTAAACAAGATTTCTCATTTAAAATCTTTACTGAAAAAAACTTATTTGAACCAACTTTTAAAAATGACTAACGTCTTACAACTAATCTTATTAGTTTTGCTCAAACTATAAATTAGATTTGAATAATTCTGAAATCAGAATTATAGTCTGAGCAAAACTAATTAAAATTCAAATTCCATTCAAAAATACTTTATTTATCCCAAACTAAATGTTGCTGTAACTCATTTTAATTCAAATTCCTCAAACAGTTAATAAATAGTGATGACTGTAGCAGTCTGTATTACAGTGCATTTGAAGAAGCCTCTGACTGAAGTCACTCTGTTCCATGAGGAACTCATGACTCATGTTCTACACGTGTGTCAGGAGGAACATGACTCCTCCATGTTCATAAGACAGTCATGAAGAATAAAATTATCTGGAACAAATAAGTCTTTTTTTTAAAGCTGGTTCACAGAAACTTTTTTTCAGTCTCGATGAGTGAAATTGGTTAACCTGACACTTTTTATCCTCATGTTGGGGAGGCTCAGGTTTTAAAAATTGTCTGACAATTTTAATATCTGCAAAAATACAAAATCTTACCAAGTATTTTGATATTGCAAATATATATTACACTTGAAATTAGAGAAAAATAAACTTACAGGTAACTTTTCAGCAAGATATAGAAGCTTGTTTTAAGCCAATAATTCTTAATATTGATGTAAAAGTAATTATTTCACTTATAACAAGACTTTCCATGTTATAAGTGAAATAATCTGCCAAAAGAACAAATACTTTTTCATCAATATCGAGGAATTTAAAACAAACTGTTTTATCTTGATGAAAAGTTGCTTATATGTTATTTTGTCTTATTTTGCATGTAATAAGGTATTTCTACAAGAAACTAGACCAAAATAAATGTTAAGAATTTGCTTTTTTTGCAGTGATGGTTCTCACCTTGATCAGCAGCATGATTCCCGTCTTCAGTTCCGTCAGTTTGGGGGAGATTTGGGTCCTGGGACCAGAACCTCCGGACAGAGATTGGCTCGGAAACTCCCAGGACTCCACCAGGCGGTAGGAGATGGACAGCAACTTCAGAACCTGCAACCAATCAGTGCAAAGCAGATCCACAACGGATTCAGAAGTCAGAACCAACCACCACCAGATTCAGAACCGTTAGTAATGGACCCAAGCTGCGGTTCTTAAATCAGGGTGTCGAAGCTTTTTGCACCGAGGGCTAAAATCCCCAAACTGAAAGTATCCAGGGGTCAAAATGTTATTTCCCCCCATTTTATTCGACAACAAGCGTCTGGCAACGTAATTCACGCTCGTTCGATTACATATTGTGTAGTACTCTATAATTATCTGTAGTACTGTGTAGTATAGTGAGGTTTTGTGTATTCCATCAGAGTATTTTTTTAGTTCTTCTTACTATTGTTTGGCATTGTGTAATACTATTCTGTAGTTTTGTTTATTGTAGTAGTAGCTATACTCCGTTTTACTGTGTAATACTGTGCAATACTTAGCAAGTGTGGTACTTTGTTCTGTTGTTTGGAACTATGTAGTACTCTTTGATACTGTGTAGCCTTTATAGTACTGTGTGGTACTGAGTAGAGCTCTGTAGTTATGCGTAGTATTTTTCCATGTGTTTTCATAGTACAGCATAATACTCTGAAGTTCTGCATGGTATTTATTATGTGGTTCTGTATAGTACAGTGTTATATTATGTAGCACTCTATAATTACTTGTAGTATTGTGTAGTACTCTATCCCATGGGAAGGTTTAGTGTAGTACACCATAGTATTTTGTAGTTCTATCAGGTATTGTTTGATACTGCAGTTCTGTATGATACTCTATAGTTTTGTTTAGTGCTATATTGTAGTAAGCCACACTTGGTAATATTCTATTATTTTTAGTAGTGCAGTGCAATACTCTGCGGCACAGTATACAAGTAAGCCATACTCTGTTGTATTGTGTAGTACTATTTAAGTGTACAGCTCTATATTTCTGTGTAGTACTCTGTTCTAATAGTTGGAACTATGAAGTACTGTTTGAAACTGTGTAGTACTCCATCATATTGTGTAGTATTGTGTAATTTTGTGTCGTCCTATTCAAATGTAGTACTCTATATTTCTGTGTAGTACTCTGTTGTTCTTTTAGAACTGTGTAGAACTGTGATTCCCTGTAGTGAAGTGCAGTACTCTGTAGTACTGTGTAGTACTGCGGTGTGTACTGACGGAGCTGCGCTGTGTTTCATGCTTGTCGATGGGGCTGATGATGTAATCCGAGTTGCAGAAATCCTGCAAGAAGATCTTGTTGAGTTGCCGCTGCTCCTCCGTCTGCAGGGAACTCTCCTGATACACAGAGGTACACAGAAGTACACAGAGGTACACAGAGGTACACATCAGTCACAGCCATAGACACTGTACACTGAAAAAACACAAAATCTTACCAAGTCTTTGGTTCTGCTGCAGTAGCACTTTATTTGCAGCGGTGTGCAGAAGACTGAGACTGTTGTCATTTGTTAAATAATGACACTTATAATGCAAAACTGCACTAAAAGTTTCATTAAAGTTTATTAAAAGTACAAACTTTGTATTATTTAGTAAATAATGACACCTTTAATAGACTTTTATCGCAACTTTTAATGGAACTTTGCATTAAAAGTGTCATTATTTAAAGTTTTTAATGGACTTTCAGTGCAACTTTGCACTAAAAACACCATTATTTACTGATTGAGCTCTTATGACAACAGTCATAAACATTTATGAAAACTCCTTCATGTTCGTAACAGGTGTTATGTCATGTTTATGACAGCGTCATGTTTGTCTTATGCAAACCCCTATAAATAAAGTGTTACCCTGGTTTCTACTGCATATATCTCAGTACACTGGAAGGAGGACAAAACTAACTTACAAGTGACTATTCAGCAAGATTTATGAGCTTGTTTTAAGTAAATAATTCTTTAATATTGATGAAAAAGTTTTAAATTAATTCACTTATAACATGGGAAACTGAAATAATCTAAAAATGGATCTAGAACTTTTTCATCAGTATCAAAGTTCTAATATTCCTAAATCTTGTTTTAAGTCACTTTTGTCTTATTTCAAGTATATAAAGATAGTTACAATAATAACCCAAATTTGTTGGTAAGATTTTGTGTTTTTGCAGTGTAACTGCATTGATGGTTGCAGTTTTTGTCCTTCAGAGCTTCCGTAGACTTACGAATTCAGAGAAGAACCTCTGAGCGAGCAGGTGGAGGTGCTGGACTCTGTTGACGGCGATGGAGAAAAGCCGCTGGCTGTCTGTGATTGGCTGAGAGGAGACGCCCAGACACATGACTGACAGCAGGAGGATGGCTGGGACACAGACACAGGTGAGACAGGTGAGCGGCGGCACCATCACCAGAGTTTCCACGGCAACCTGACACATTCAAAATGTCCGGGTCTTACCTCGGTCCATGGCTGATGTGGGATCAGTTGTGGTTCTGCTTGATCTGATCTCAGTTGGGCTGCTGGGCGTTCTGACGTTCCAGCTCAGAGTTTTCAGGTTTTATAGCTGAAAGTTTGATGCTTAAATTCATGAGCAGAAACATGAAACGAGCAAACAGGCCTGTGTTGGTCTCATTAACATGGACACCTTCCAGTGATCCTCATGCAGCATTAAAGGCAGGTCGGAGCTGGAAACCCGGCTCCAGACACGATGTTCTCCAAGCTGCTCTGGCTCCATCCAAACCCTCCAACATTTCGACTGCTACATTGTATAAAACTAAAGAACAAACCACACTGATGAAATAATAAAAACATTTTGTTCTTTTTCATGTATTCATTTATATTTCTTGACCATATCACATGTCCAACCTGCAGTGGAAATACTGTCCTGAACACATCAGGCCATAAAGTATTGTACCGACCCAGGCTGTAGAAACGGGGCTGTGGAGTTTCAGGTGCCTGTTTTCACGCTGAACAGAGAGAAATGCAAAATCTCTTTACTTGGTAGAACAAGTTTTGATGTTGAGTTTGCATCAGTGGAAATGATCCAGACAACTAAAATGCTAACAGGTGATGTTGAAGTGACTTTTATAGTCTTACAAACTTCTTCTTATGCATTTAGAATGGATTAGGATGCATTTAGAATTTTTCCTACATTTCCAGGATAGAAATGTTTGTCTCCTGTAACTTTCTGCGTCAACTTACACCCCAAATTTATAACTACACAGTAGTAAAAAAAAACAGAAAAAAGAAACAGAAAATGTTCCTGTAATTTTCTGCCAGAACATTTTTCTGTTTTTTTTCACAGAATTTCCGTCAGAATTTTTCTGTAATTCAAGAGTTTTTCATGTTATTGTGAACTGAAATTTTCCAGATTTTTACAGAACATCTCCTAGTATATTCACAAACACTTATACACTGCTATTTGTACATTTCCAAATGTGTTTGGAAATGTACAAATAGCATCCAAACCGTTTAAGTAATAAAGTTGTATTTTTACGTAGGTTTTCATAGTAATTAATTATTCAAGCAATTAGCATTTTTCAATGGTATGTAATTTCCAAATTGCATGTATATACTTTATATATCTCTTTTAGCTCCCTAAAAGATGACAAAAAAAATCAAACAGTTAATCAGCCATGTTTATTAGTACAGCACATTTCAGCAACAAGGCAGTTCAAAGTGCTTTACAGCATGAAAACAATACAGTAATCAATTATGAAACAAGCAATAACCATTAAATTTTAGCAAAGGCCATCATCAAAATTGTCAAGCAAATATATTATATCAGTGTTCCAGAACTCAAGGTTCCAGCATCTTTGCAGTTTTCTGGAAGTTTGTTCCAGATCTGTGGAGCATAGAAGGGGATTCAAACCTCCAAACTTTAGATTTTAGACTCTAAGGTCAAATGTTGATTTCCAGTGATCTGCAAAGTGACAGGAGTCATAGCTCAGCCTGATTCTGATTCCATTGTGACAGGTTGTGAAGTCTGGGGCAGAAGCTGGGCTAGGTCAGAGGTCACTCCAAAAGCAGGAAGCGAACTAAAAGTGCAGAGCATTCTGGGTAAACAGAGCCAAAATAAATGTAGGAATCTAGTTCTAGCGAGAGAAATAAATGACTCGTGGTCTTTTACCAAAGACAAAGAGAAATCCTAAAACGCTAAAATCTGAGGCCAAATGTAAACAAAAGTTCAACTTTTGTTGACATTTTGTGAAGGACGTTCTTCTTCTTCAGTGTCTTCTTGGAAGCATTTCTTTTGCCTGATGTTATTTTTTTGCTACTTACTGTTGTTATGGTCCTTAAAATACCAACATTTCCACTTAGCTTAATATTTTGGTCCATCTGATGATGTAATTTTTACATATGAAATGATTGATAATTTGATCATTTCAGTATTTGAGACTTTTTACCAAATACCTTTTTACTCTTGAGTCATTTCTTGGACGGACATTTTCTGCTTTCACTTGAGTAAAAACATGTTGAAGTAGTGATACTTTTACTTGGGTGCAATTTTTGGGTACTTTACTCTGATTAAAACCAAACATTGTCAAAGTAAAAGTCAGGAAACAGTAAATGTCTCTCTTGCTCTGGCTTGTGAAATGAAATCAGGAAAACATGAGGTCGGAGTTAATCTGGGATGTTGGATGTTTTCGTCCTCAGATGTGTGAATTTATTCACAGATGTTCAGTTGATCAGACTTACATCACACATGGTTCTGAATTTATTCAGTGCTACAAGAAATGGAGAGAATCACACTCTGAAACCGGCTTGCTGGGGCGACCCGAACACTGTCCAGTTAGGCCCTGGTGGGAACACAGAGATGTTGTGTCACATCAGGTACTAAATTCATGATTTCATTTTGCAGTTGCACAAAGAACCAGATTCTACAGGTTTAGGCCTGACATGCTCATTAAGTCTTATTCTATCAGCTGCCGAATGATGAAAACTGGTTTATTATCGTCTGCAGGTTTTTTTTGGAATAGATTGATTCAGATTTTAGTGGGAGTTCAGATGTTAGTGGGAGTTCTGGTGTGTCACTAGATGCATTAGTGTGCTACTACAATGTTCTGGTTTCTGGCTCTGGTCTGATCTGTATCCCAAAACCAGAACCAAACATGGAGAAGCAGCATTCAGCTTCTATGCACACAAATCTGGAACAAACCGCAAAACAGCAGAAACACTGACTTCTTTTAATTCCAGGCTAAATCCCATCTTTAGAGCTGCTTTTGAACCATAATAAAAGGAAACTTTTCCAATATATTTGATTTTTGATTGTGATCAAACAGTAATGTTTGTCACTGGTTTCTCAATTGTCAACTGTATTTATTAATTTTTTTAACTTTTTACTTCTTTATTTTTTTTTACATCTTTATGATGTAAAGCACTTTGAACTGATTATTCCTGAAATATGCTACACAATTAATCTTGATGTGTATGTTTCAATGTGTTACTGTGTAAATTGGTGTGTTGCAATGTGTTTTTGCATGAATTAGTATTTTGCAGTGATGTGCTATTGCATGCAGTAAAAACAGACAAAAAAATATGTATTTCACTTTGCATTACAGTGTGTGTACAGGAGTGTGTTACAGTGTATTTCTATGTATTTAACCGCGTTACTTTGTGTGATTCCAGTGTGTAGTTGAGTTGTACATCCTTAGTTGTCGGGTCCGGATGAGTCCGACGTCACGGTTTTATCCGCCTGTTTGTCAGAGTAAAATCATTGCATTGCTCTTGTTTATGAACATATTGTGTTAAATGCCACTTGGTTTATTAATGATATGTGTATCACAGAGACATTGTGACCTTGATCTCAGTTTAAATATTTACGTTGTCACTGTCTCCATGGCGATGCTGTCCAGTTCACCTGTACAGGTGAATCTGTGTCCTGCAGCAGATTCCCTGCTTCACTTCATTCATAATGTTTGAATTAAAACATGTGAAGGAGACAAACGTTCAACTTTTTAGTCTTATTTTAGATGTGAAAGTCGGGGCTGAAACTTGATCTGTGCTGGTATTTATGAATCTGATGCATCTTCAGACAAAACCTAAAACGTATTGTTTTTATTTTTGGAACCTATATACGAGTGAGAGTTTAACTAATTATCTAATTTACAAAGACTTTGATTTTACTTATTGCTTAGTTATAAATTGGAATGGGTCAGAACTCCAGAAAAGTATTGTGAGAAGTTTGTGGAAGGAAATGTTTACCCAAAGCCAATAATCCTTGATATTATCAAACGCATGTAAACTTCTGAAAAACGATACAAAAATGTTCTTACTAAACCTTTTAGCATTTAATTCAGTCTGATTTAACTTTAGAGATGTTTTATTCTGTGTGATCTTCTGGCATATTTAGTTCTTAAAATACAACAAAATCAATCAATCAATCAATCAATCAATCAATCAATCAATCAAATTTTATTTGTATAGCACATTTCAGCAGCAAGGCATTTCAAAGTGCTTTACATAATTAAAATAAAAACAGCATGTGACATTGAATAAACAGTGAGAAAGAGGAAGAGATTTAAAAAATCAGTGAGAAAAAGAAATAAAAAGAAATTAAGTAAAAGTAAAAACTTTAACCTTTAAAACTTCTTTAGTCAAACCGCAATTTGATAAGGCTTTAAATGAGAAAGAGATTTTTATAAAGATTAAATAAGATAAAAACATTATTAAAAGTAAACATAAAAACATTAAAAACATATATCCAGTGAGGACTTGCTCTTATGGGGTTTCCTCGAACAGAGTTTTAGCAGAGCGACATCTTACTAGGTTTGAGTTGCTTATGGCTGCAATTTAGCCATAAGCAACTCTAAACAGGTGGGTTTTAATTTGAGACTTAAAGGCACTCAGTGTTTCAGCTGTTTTACAGTTTTCTGGAAGTTTATTCCAAATTTGTGGTGCAGAAGATCTGAGGGGTCTAGACGGTTGGTACAGCAATAACAGATCTTTAAGGTATTGTGGTACTAAACCGTTCAGTCATTTATAAACTAACAGTATTTTAAAGTCTATTCTCTGAGCTACAGGGAGCCAATGTAGAAACTGGTCTTATGTCTTTATCCTCCTGATTTTAGTCAGAATACGAGCATCACTTAAATATCACTTTTAATGAGTGATAAGATTTGGCTGAAACTGGATATGTTTTGTGAACTTGTTTCATTCAGATAAAAAAAGAATAAAAGATAAACGTCAGCATGTGACGTCACAGCTAGTTATTATAGTCTGTGGAAAGAGACACATTGTGTCCAGTCAACCGGGTGATGACTCTGGGACTGAGGGAGGAGTTTTCATGTTAAAACAGACCGACACTCAAAAAAATGAACTTAGGGGGTTATTACATTAACCATAATTTCATGTTTCAAACAAAAACATGATAAAATAATGTTAGATAAACAAGAAATTCAACAACTTAATTTTTATGAAATTTAATCATGTTGTGATAACATGATTCACTTTAGTCAGACTGATCTTGTGCTGAAGACGACTAGAGAGATCAAGGAAGATCATGGGAAATTACACAAGATGATCTTTTTATGAGAAGTTATGAGAATAATACATTTTCCTGACAGCATTGTGCCAGGAAAATGGCATTGTGCATTTATATATATATACACAGGGGTGAAAGTAGTTTTAAATTCTTAGGGGTACTGTGACAAAAAAAATGCATGTGTTGCATATGTATATATAGCTTTGGCGTTTCTGTGCTGATTAAATTTTTGCGAAGGGATAAAGGCTGGTAGCTCTTGAATTGCTACAAAATAAAGCTGCATTTCCTTCAGCCCACCATCTGCAATGTTGACACCTTGAGATGCTCTGTGACCTAAATCCTTAATATCATGGCATGGAGAGCATCCCAGTTTTCCATGTCTGGCATATAACCATTCATTTTAGCTTTTAAACTGGTTCTATTGATCCTCTGTCCAGACAGAGGGATAATCAGTAGCCCAGCATCATGACCTGTTTGTTCTGAAGATCCTGCAGCTTCCACTTCTCTTCCTAATATGGAGCTTCAATATAGGTTCAATGCCCGTTCCGGCAAATTCACATCTAAAGTCTTAATAAAATCAACAGAAGTAGACATATTTGATTTAAAGTGGTGAGCAGCTTAGAAAGATTAATTGTGTAAAAGTACTTCAGTGCAAGCAGATATTACTACATCTGCTCTTTACTTGAGTATTAATTTTTCTGAAGACGTTTTACTTTCCCTCCAATGTCAAGAGAAATAAATGTATTTTCTATTTTTTTTCCCTTTTGAAAATGACACTAACTTACATTATGACAAATAATAACAATTATGCAATGCAACCTGCAAAACTACACTGGTGTATTAAGACCACTGTCCAAAAAATGAGTAAATTTCAGCCACAAAGTCATACATTTTTAGATTAATCTTGGAAATTTTTTGGGTTTCAAAAGTTGAAAATTTCCTTGAAAAAATTACTTGAGATTGTCAGATTTTTCTTTCCTTTCCTTTTAGAATTTTTTTTTCTGACATTCAAAAGTCGAAATTTTGTTAGAAAAACAATCTGAAATTTTGAGCTTAATCAGAAATTTTGTAATTTCTGAGTTTCAAAGTTGAACATTTTTGACTTTTGAAACTAAGCAAATAAAGTTGAAAACTTCCAACTTTTGAAATGTACATGTTTTTCCAGAAATTTTCTTAGATTAATCTAAATATTTATGAGTTTTTTGTTGAGTATTTGCCCCTCCGTTTTTCTGTCTGCAGTAACGCTAACACAACCTTATAAAAATTAACTATTCAGTTGAAAACCATTAGCTAAGAACTCTCAGGTTCTGGACTTCAAGAATTTTGCTCAAAACTAAAAAAACAAACAAACACTCATACAGGATAATGGTTTTGAAACATGTTAACAGTAGCAGCCGTCAAACTAAGCTAATGCTAATTAGCCTTTGATAACACTCAATTTGTTGCCGCTATTCTGATAGTTACAAGGTTTACCGGGGAAATGTTATAAAATTTTAAAAGACTAACATTTTACAGTAATTCTATTCACTTAACTACTTAACTACTATTGCTTTGTTTGTCTGTCAGTGCCTCGCTGTGAAGAGGATCGTTCATAAGAAAACACAGAAGGAGCCATTAAAGCTTTCCGCAGTTCACTAAAAATTACATCGTAAGTACAATAACGTTTAATTTTCATAACCTCGTGAGTTAATTGTCGTAATACTGTTTAACAAGTGCTAATAATATCCGAAATCTGGGTAAGGTTTAAAGAAACGCGTTTAATACTTGCTGAAAAAATAATGGTAGACAAAATTATGCATAAAATATTGGATAATTACAATAACAAGTTAAAACCACATGCATTTCTGCAAACATCCACCACTGATAAAGGATTTATTACAATGTAATTGCTTAATTATTGGAGGGTAGGTAGCTAAATACAACAAAATTCCATTAACAAACAAGTTACCATGACTTCACATGATTAGTTCACAATTAGCTGCGTATGAATTAAAGGTGTAAAGTTATAAACTAAAAGAATAGGTGAATACTGTCCTTTAAGCAAGACAACCACTGATTAAGGCATTACAAAGGTGGTTCATCTGGTGAGAAATCATACAATTTTTAGTTTTTTTTGTCATATGTCTTGCATTCAACAAAAAAACATCTGAAAAAACAATCCACAGTTACAAAGCGACACAATTTTCTATATATAAAAAAACAGATATAAAGTGTATATGTTAATTAAAATGTGTTAACTTCTTGCTGAAATGGAGAAGTGGTTTAAGTCAATATTGTTATGATGTGGGGTTGTACACCGTGAGAGAGACGCTCGTAGGCCCAGGCTGACATTTTAGTAGATATTTTTTAGTTTACTAGTCTTCTGAAGCCCTTTTGTGCCATTGGAGGTGAAAATATTGTTTTTTTACTTTTGTACTCAAGTACCTTTTTAAAAGCTATACTTTTTGAGTACAATCTATACTTTAACTTTTATTCTTTTTTAATATATATGAAAATTTGGGTTGGTACCGATATCCAATATATCCCTCCAGAAACAAGATGGAAATAAATATTGGTTATTAATATCGGTGCAGTTTTATGTATCAGGCTGATACAGATATGTCTATCGGCCAATACCAATATTAGAGCTGATATATTTAAATTTAAAAAAAATCTAATTTCGTGATTTTTAGTGGTAAGAGGTGAAATCGCAATATGACAAGTATCTTCAATATTTCTTCGAATTATTGTTGATGAGAGCTGAAGTTAATTTGTGGAAAATTGTGTAAATCAATTGGTACAAGAAAGAGTGTTTGTCATTAGATCACTGCTTAATGTTTGCTTTCACTTTATTAAAGTGTGATATACCAATATCTGCCTTATTGAAATATCATTCTCTGGTGGAGACAGATTGTCCCCCTGACTGCTTGTCCCTCTGTCTTTTCCCTTTACTGGTAGGACTCCTGCTTGTTCACTCGCTGCTGAACGTGTCTCTTGTAGGCTCTGCCATCTCCTCGTGTTTCTTCCGAAAGGTGCTGACGATTGGTCTTAAACTCTCCTGAAAAAGGAAATAACTATATAATGCAGTTGCATAAATTATCTTTTAAATATTATGTACTCTATGAAAAATAACTTAGATAAGTAAAGAGTGAAACGGAAATAAGATTTTGATAAAACCTCTGAAGCAATGTTGGCCATGAACTTCCACTCCATGGTAGACTTTAGTTCCTCTGTTGCCTGGGATTCACCAAAAACCTGAAATTATTACAGAAAGAATGTTCACAGAACAATTTGTCACACATTTTAGTTCCCAATTTTTACAGAAGTATAATTTTATTGTGACAAGATTTTTTTTTTTAGGTTTTGTTGGCTCTAGTGGCCTTTATTTGAAAGTAGTTTGACAGGAAGGAGGGCTATGAGAGAGGGGGAAGACATGTGGTGGATGTCGACAGGCCGGGAATCGAACCCACGACCACCAGCATAGGAACTGAGGCCTTAGTACATGGGTTGTGCTTTGCCCCTGCGCCACCACAGCTCCCCATTTTCACAAGATTTTTAACCACAAATTCAGACCGACTGCAAGTTCAAGTTAAAAGTTGATATTGATCAAACAGAGTTCCCAGAATTGTATTGATTTTGCCTGGGAATCAGTAAAATTACAGATCTATCTCAATCAATCAGTCAGTCAATGAAAGATATTCCTGACTTCATGTGTCCAAAGAATCAGCTTACCAATCACTTCTCCAAGATCAAGAAAGTTGTTGAAGTACAAGGTATGTGGTCTTTGAACAATCTAGAAGAAAATCAACTAGTGCTGAGAACAGTGGGGGCTTTGAAGGATTGCTACTCTACATTGCATTGCACTACGCTATGCTACACAACATTATACTACGCCCCACAACACCGCAGTCACTAAGGGACCCAACTCTAACTGCTGCAAAGGTCAGAGTTCCTGCAAATCCCAGCTATAGAAGCACACGCTAGTGTTAAACCCTTACATTTCCTGCAAAAGTACAGGTTTAGCAGGGGTATGTTAAGCTCCGATCAGTCTTAAAGGAGCAGCTGTATGTGTTTCCCAGGCACATAGTGCCATTTTGTAGCATAACCAAGTAGCTTGATTCCCACCTCTAGTGTTTTCACACCTGATTTTCTGATAGACCCGGTTCAGTTACAACATTAGTTAAATCTCTGCAATTTTTTTTTCACGCTGCAATGTGAAAAAAAACAATCTGTGAAAAAGAGAAATCTGTTTCCTAGATAAAAGATTATATCAGTGATGTTACCTCTTCAGTGAGAGCTATCAAGACGTCCAGACAGTGGACCCTGTCTCCTTGAACCAAAGGTAAGTCCATTTGTAACAGGTTGATGGTGTTGGGTTTGGGAATCCTGAGAGGATACGGTAGAGCATCACAGAAGTCTGACAGCTCACTGCAAAACACATCAGATTACAATCAGGTTCACCAGGACAAGAAGCCAAGTCACACAGGAGGTCATTCACCTGATGGGTCTCACCTGTAGTGTATGAATTGCGAAGCTTGTGGGTCAAACTTCTCCCAGGTTTCATAGAACATATCAAAGTCATCCTCAGAAAGTGGGTCGGCGCTCTCCTCTGTGGCAACGTTAAATATCTCCAGGATGATGGTGATGTATATATTGATCACCACCAGAAAGGACACAATGACATACGAAGTCAAGAAGACAATGCCTGCTGCAGGGCTGGCACAGTTCCCTCTGACAGTTGTGCCTGGGTTTTCAAAGTCTGGATCACAGTCTGGAGGTGTGTTCATCATGGGAGAGAGAAGACCATCCCATCCAGCTAATGTGGTGATCGTAAACATGGAGATCATACTGTTCCCAAAGGTCTTAAAGTTAACAATGTCATCAATCATGGCCCCCTTCTTCACATAAGCAAAATTAGACATCCCAAAGATGGAGAAGACAAACATGATGATGAAGAGGAGGATGCATAGGTTGAAAACAGCAGGAAGAGACTTCCTTAACGCAAAGAACAGCTTTCTAATTCCCTTCGCTCTGCGAATGAGACGAAGAATCAGGCCAATGCGAGCCACACGGAAGAGAGTGGGAAAAACAAAGTACGTCTCGATGATATCAGCAATAAAAATGCCTGAGAAAGAGAAAGAGAAAGAACAAATGAAAGGAAGGTGGAAATATATTGTTCTTTCTGTAATTGAAGCAAAAGTTTAACAAAATCTTGAAATGTGCGTCCTCCTTACCAACAATAGACAGTAGAATCACCACAAGGTCTAATATGTTCCATCCGACATTAAAGTAGTGCTTTCGTAGAGCGATCATTTTGAGACAGCACTCTATGCTGAAGATCATGATGAAAACGAAGTTGATCCAGTACAGGATTTCTTCCGTCTGATAACTTTGCTCGTCTGTTTCCACCATCATCGTCAACATATAAAGGCCGATCAACACCATCATGAGAATATCAAAAAATGGATTGGTCACAAGGTCGAAGACTAGACCCTGAAACTTGTTCTATAGAGAAACAGAAGTTGTTCAAAATTTGACCAATGTTAACAGTTTAGTTTTATTCAAGGTCCATAAACATACTGTTGGTCGGGAAGGAGGTTCTCTGGGGATCCATTTTATCGGAGGTTCTATTTCTATAGGGTAAACACACAGACATAAATATTAAATAACTGATAGAGAGAAACAGAGAAAATATTCATTATTGGGTCATTAGCCATTTCTCCACTGCCAAGTCTCGATCTAACCGCTTACTATCCCAGCCAGTTCTATCCCAGACTCCATTAGTGCATCACTGTTTTGGGTGGGCAGCGAGAAAACGCCAGTTATCGTCTGCTCTCCAATGATGATTTTTGTTGCAACGCTTAGCAATGCAGAACCTCAAGCTTGTGGTTTGATGAACTCAAATAGTCCTAGATATTTCATTTTGTCTTATAGAAACAAAATGTAATGACAATAATTCTGTTCAACTGATTATTTTTTCCTATGCGTACAAATCTATCTAGTGTGGCATTTAATTTTTTAGATGTTCAACCTTTTGGGTTTTGGTGATGCAGTCAAAAAATGCGCACCAATATCCACGCATGAACTTTATTTCAAGGAAAATTCCAAGCAAAAAATAAAATGCACATCACAGAATACTAATATTAGGGAGCTGGAGATTTTCACACCGATCGGCACAAAATTGTAACTCTGACAAATTGCTGACTAGAGCAGTATAGTTTCTTGCTTCTTCATTGCTGTCGTTCATTAGAGAGCTGTGCTACTTACACGGTTATTGAATCCAAAAGATTAAACTCACTCCTCCAAACTGTGGCGCTTTCTTTCAGTCAATGACATGTCCACTGTTCCTCTATTTGGACCAATCAACAAATGCCATCTGTACTGATGTGTACTGCCCCTTAAGTGGGTGTGAAAAATGGAGAACAGCTGCACAGCTGCATGGGATCTGCTAATGGAGATGAATCTGGTCAAGGCTGACTGGGACAGAACCGGTTGGAGCTGCTCTAGTGGAGAAGCACCCATAGAGAAGAAACTTATCTTTGGTTTACGCAGGTTGAAGTTGATGAGTGAGGTGATGAAGAGGCAGAAGGGAAAGAAGGAGCCAAAGAAGACGAAGCAGACAAAGTAGATGTACATGTACAGGCTGTGCTCATACACTGGCTGGTCCTCAATCTAAATCACGGTAGCCAGGGACAACATAGAAGTTAGAACACCTTCAACAGTTTTACCATGTTCCACACCAATTCCAATATGAATAAAGCTATAGCATTAACATCAATACATCATCAAGTCCTGGTGAAACTTGGAGTAACAGGGTTTCTCTGAGAAACCTTGCTAAACCTGCCGGGTGCCACGGCAGCTCAACAGTGGCCCACTGTGTGTTTGTGTTGAAAACTGTTAAAAGTTGACGGGAAATTTGAAAATATGACTTGGCAATTATGTTGTTGGAAAATATTAAAAATCATTATTACCTAAAGAGTTTCAAACAGGAAGACATAAAGATAAATACAATTAATATAAATAGGGTATTTTTTACACTTACGTCAAATCCTAATTAATTAATCAGCCAGTGGATCATAAAACAAGCAATGTAATGCTGGGGATATTTCAAAGTAAAATAAATTAGATAAAATATTACCTAAAATGGACAATGATAAGTATTTGCATGCTTAACTAAACATTCTTATGGTCCAAAATTTAAGTGTATTTCAAAAATCCTACCTTTTTGTTAAGATATGTCTGCCTTGTTGCAGTATTTTAATTTGCTTATTGTGATTGGTTGTCTTTTATTGAAGCCAAAGCTATAGTTGCAACTAATACACTGATTGGATGAAACGCTCTTATTTGTGCTCATTTAAATAATGACAACCGTGAGACCTTATGAGGCATAAAATAATGGCTCCTTCAGTAATTCAGACTGCTTCAGGAGATTCTTCCTGACCACAACCGTTATTAGCCTCTACAACAACTCCTTGAAGAACTTTGAATAATGAGTTACAACAACATCTAAGATCCCTTTAGGATCAGTAGAGTAATTTATTATTTCATTAAATTGAATAAGCTTTTTCAGGTTCCAAACACAGACATGGAGCCAATTGTGTGCCAGAACATGTATTCAGTGAGCGTGTGAGATATGTATATGCGCTTACGTTAGTCTCACTGCGCTCTCAACATGAACCTCAAAGTGTCACCACTACTTGCACCAAAGCCAAGCAAACCAGTCAGGATTATATACTGATTGGTTGGTGCAAACCTACAAACCTGCTCAACAAGAGGACCTTCCAAACAGATGAATTTGAGTGAAAAGTGTCATGGATAATCCATTACAAAATTTACAGGTACCGTATTTTCCGCACTATAAGGCGCACCGGATTATAAGGCGCACCTTCAATGAACGGCCTATTTTAAAACTTTGTTCATATATAAGGCGCACCGCATTATAAGGCGCACATTTAAAGCCCCCAAGCCCCCAAGGCTTTAAATGTATAGGTGCTGCTGGTCCCTTGGTAGCTGGAGCCAAAGCTCCCGGATAAATGCCTAAAGCTACTTTGTTGACATAAAGAATGTCAACAAAACAGTCCGACTCCGGTCAGCGAGGAGAGGCTTCCGACTGG
>CAEGAF010033497.1:0-12107 GCA_903067075.1 Micropoecilia bifurca | reverse complement strand
GACTCTGACACCGGTCATACAGGGACCTGACAGCCCGTATCAAAGGGCCCGGTACCCCATACTCCCGGAGAACCCCCCCACAAGACATGTCATTCATTCTCATTTCTAATTAAAAAAAAACATTAGAAAAAGTGTTGTATTCAGCAAATTTTGAACAAATGTTATGAACCTATTTGTTCTGCGCAGGAACAGAAAATATTACCATTGAGCTAATGTCATTTACAAACAATATAAAGTCATACATGGTTTTGTCTCCGTGAATTAAAATAACTTGTCTCGCTCACACAGATGGTTAAAGAAATATTTGTGTCTAAAACGTCTGTCTGACTTTAAAGTTATGGAAAACATCACAGTGAAGACATTTAACATCTTGAAACAAAATAAAACAAATCTTCTAAAGTCCTAATTTCCAAAATGTATTTCTTGATTAAAAAAATGGAGTAAAGGATATGAATTTGTATATATTTCATGAAACAGATGATCAAGTTACAGTAATGACTTTTTTCATTTGTCCATACAGTAAATTTTACAATGAGTGAAAACTAGGCGAGTGGGCATTACGGTGCACAGAGTCTGCACACGCGCTGAATTTTGTCAGGCTACAGCCACAAATTCAACTTTATTGGAATATTACATGTACCAGCACAAAGTAGTGAATGGAAATGATTGACTTGGGGGAAAAAAAACAATTTATAGTTTCTAAAACGTGTGACATGCATTTGTGTTCACTAATAATGCTAAACAATCCATTGAAAACAAGAGAATATTTAATATCTATAAAACTGCAGCTATTTCATGGAGGCTTCAGAGATCATTAACATTCATGGAAAAAACAGCATCAGGAAGACCAACAAATAGAGTAGACAGATCTGGGGGAAAGTAGCGGAGAAGGCTAAAGCGTTGTTAGAATATCAAACAGTGTGTTAAACTACAGACATGCCACAGAAACCCAGTGTCTGAAAATAAAAAGAGTATTACACTGTAACCTGTCCAAGAGTTTTCTGTGAAAAGAAACTCAGTGAAGTTCAGGGTGCAGCTTCATGCAGAGGACATTGTTGAAAACTAATGAGAGAAAGTGCAGGTGAAATTCTCAGCAGAAGCAGCTGGTCAGAGTTGATGGTGGATGGATGAGGCTAAATCCAGGGTAACCATGGAAGAAGACCTGCTGGAGGCTGAATGTAACGATTCAGATCAAATGCTTTAGATCAAAGCAGAGTCATGAGCTAATCAAAGGCAGATCATATTCAATTTAGCAATCTATCATAAGATCTGAGTATTGCTTCCATAGAAACAGATATTTTTCAAACAAGGCAAATATTTCATGTAGATTTGGTTCTAGAAAATTCTGAGTCATGGTGAAAACATCAGCCCTTTTTGGAGATTTGTAAAAAAAAAAAAAAGTAATGTGACAAAATGTTAAGTTCAGGGGATATTAATACTTCTGAAAGATGTGGTAAATTTGTTAATGAAGCGTGTAAAAAGATGACTTGTTCTGCTTATCATCCTCTCCACACTTTAGTCCTTCAGGCTGTGCAGTTTCCTCTTCAAATTCCAACGCTTCACAAAGCTCCTCATACGAGCCGTTCTCTTGAAAAGGTCGAGGTCCCAGAAGCTCCACCATGTCCGTTCTGTCCAGAATCTCTTTTTCTAGCAGATGCTTCGCCACCTGTAAAATAAAAAAGAGAAAAGAAAAATGAAGTGCGTTCTTTAAAACTTGAAAGCCTGCGCAGCGCACAGTAGGTCAACGAGTCGCACCTTTTCCACCATCTCCTTCTTGTCGACAACAAGCTGGAGGGTTCGCTGGAAGGCGACGTCTACAAGCGAGCGGACCTCCTGGTCTATGAGCTGCGCCGCTGACTCACTGTAGGGCTTCTCTGTGACGGCGTTTTGATGAAGGTGGAGGTCGAAGGAAACGTGACCCACAGCCTTGTTCATTCCAAACTGAACAACCTGAAGAAGCAAACAGAAATGTTCACGTACAAAGTGAAGGTTTGGCTTTAAACTCCTATTTTAAATCTCGGCGGCGGCCCTGATAGCCAGTCGAGTTGACTACCTGCTCGTACGCCGTCTGTGTGACTTTCCTGAGGTCGTCCTGGGACCCGGTGCTGACTCGTCGGAAAAAAACCTGCTCGGCCACGCGACCTCCTAACATCACGCACATCCTGTCGAACAGCTGGTCCTGGTTCAGCAGGTGCAGCTCCTTAGATAAATGCTGTGCATAACCCAAACCTCTCCCTCGAGGAGCAATGGAAACCTGACGGCAACGAAAAGTAAAAAATCTTCCAAATCAGATAAATAAATGTAATTACCGGGATCTTATTGGATTATCCGGACCGGGTCCAAGGAAATTACCTTAAGCAGTGGTTCTGCATGCTCCAGGAACCATCCTGCTACGGCGTGACCAGCCCTGTGATACGCCACGGTTGTCTTTTCTAGAAGCTGTAATGGCTGAGTGTTTTTATCCAGACCTCAGATGGAAGAAGACGCCTTGCAAAATCAGCACTCAGCAAAACATATTCCAAAATTGTTGCATAAAATGCCTAATTTCATTACATTAAAAATAGAGCTATAGCCCACGTTTATGTGACGTCAAAAGTGACGTGAATATGTGATGTAAGAAAACATGATGCAGTTAACATCTGGAGGATGAATCCGCACAGAAACATTCACTATGAAGGCAAATAATCCAGTCATGAAAAAGTGATGACATCAAATAATCAATACTTTATATCAAATGCATTTTTTTTGAAAGAGTTTAACTTCGACAACTAAAATCAACTCTGTTGCTGAATAAAATGATTCATGTTAGTCTTTGGTGGACTTACCTCCAAGGAGCCTCTCCACTGCCTGCTCAAAGTGCTCAGCACTGATGCACTGGCTGACATGACGTGCAGCTCTCAGCGCAGCTTCATTACAAACATTCGCAATTTCAGCCCCTGTGAGAAACGCCAACAATGCATCTAGTGAAACCGACGTGTAACGCTTTACAGCACCGGCAACAGATGCATGAGCCCCACTTTCCATTCTTACCTGTGAAACCCGGGGTCTGTGCAGCTAACTTCCTGGACAAAGCTTCTAGATTTAAACAGGGCTCCAACTTCAGAGGTCTCAGGTGCACTTTAAAGATGGATGCTCTGCCTTTTATATCAGGCAGGCCTGCAGTAAAGAGAAAACAGTACATTTTACAGGACATTTCTACTGGAATATTAAGTTAATTTGCTGGAGGAGGAAATTGTCATCTGAACATCTAAATGAACTCAAACATTATAGTGTTATACAATATAGTGATACAAAGGTGTTAAAAGGTGAGCTTACATTGAAATTATATATTCTGCCTAAATAACTTACAAGCTATAAATTAAAATAAAAAGGCCTTAAGGAGAACCTTTATATGTAAAGTATTGCAAATAACAATGCAAGCTGATAAAACACATTCTTTGTAAAACATTCATTTATTTATGAAAATAAAAATGCTGCAAAAAAAGCCATTGAATAGAAACAGGTGAAAGAAGTCTTGAAAAAGGTATTTCTCTTGCAGGTTAACATGATCTACTGCCTGTAGAGTTCTGCAGAAGTTAAGATATATAACTAACTGCAACTTCAAATTAGTAATAAACAAGCTACTCAAAATGTTAACTGTTAACATTAGACCCAACCCAAAGGTTGGTCTCCGTTTATCTTACCATTCTTTTATAAAAGAATCAGTTTCCAACTATTATCATAACTGTTTTGTCAGCAGTATAGACCAGATGTTTGACCCACTCTGCACATCTTGTACCAAGCAAATTGAATTTTAGCTGGAACAAAAACGTTCAACCGTCTCCACCAAAACATGAAAGCAGCCAGACAAACACAGTGTGGCTTAAATGACATTAGAGGAGAGCAGACATGAGAAAATATGTGCAAACTTAATAAACTTCAAAGACTAAGCTTGGCATCTCGTCTCCATTAGAAACAAAAAAACCATCAACGTTATGTCTGGGTGTTCTTGGGACTGTGGTCAAATTACAGTGACAGCAATGACGACACTGAAGCGGCACGGCACGAGAAAGCATCATGTAAACAGGAAAAAGCTGCATAAAGTACAATTAAATCTAAATTGTTACATAAGAGCAGGAAGTTATACAACAAGACAGGGAATAAATGAAAGGGGAACGAGATTCCCAAGAGTTCGGAGAAGAGTCTATGCTGTACTTCACCCAAATGTATGTGACGATCAAAGCGGCCGGGTCTCATCAGAGCCGGATCCAGGATATCAGCTCGATTAGTGCCGGCTAGCACGACAATGTCGGTGCTGCTGTTGAATCCTGCAGTCGTGCAAACAGGCCGTGGGTTTTGAAATGTAGCGTAAGGAATTTGAAAAAAAAAGAATGTCCTTAAACGCTCACCATCCATCTCCACAAGCAACTGGTTCAGAGTGTTTTCCTGCTCGCTCTGCCAGCCAAAGCTCCCGCTGCCCCTTTTCCTGCCGACCGCATCGATCTCATCGATAAAAACGATGCAGGGCGCCATCTTGCGAGCCGTGGCAAACACGTCTCTTATCTGACGAAAGACCAGATCGCGAGCGGTTTGCAACACGGACGGATGATCATTTTTTTGAGCAGTTTGTGAGAATGGAGGACTGACCCTCGCAGGCCCCACCCCAGCGAAAACCTCCTGAAACTCGGAGCCATTAACTGTGATGAAGGGGACGTCGGCCTCCCCTGCCGTGGCCTTCGCCAGCAACGTCTTCCCGGTACCAGGGGACCCAGAGAGCAGCGCACCCTGGAAAGACGAGACACATCGTCGCGTGAGTAGCATGTCAAACTAATTGTGACAGGAGAAATCGGAGATGCAATCAAATATGAAAAACACGTCACAGGTTTACCTTTGGGATCTTGGCTCCCAAATCCCGGTACTGATTTGGGTTTTTCAGAAAATTCACAAACTCCAAGATCTCTAGTTTAGCCTCTTCACAACCTGCCACGTCTTTAAAGCAAACATTTCCAAAGTCTTTAATTATCTTTGCTTTAGATGTTTTCATGCTGAATGGATTTCCTTTCAAACTGCCGCCGTGTGCTCCGGCCATGGGCCCCTGCCGCGTCGCAAACAGCAAGAAGCCAGCCAGGAGGAGCGTAGGGAGAACACTTAAAACCATCGTCCTGAGGATGAATGAAGAGGAAGATGGCGTTAGGAAAGAAGCTGGACAAGAAAATCTAACTTACATCTGGCTTCAGCTTGAGGAAAGACTCTCACCCGTCGCTTTCACTGGTGTAGAGGACGGGCACTTTCTGTGTGGAGTCCAGACCCATCTCCTCCTGAACCATCTCCAACTTGTGTTCAAACGAGGCCACGCTGCCAATGTTAAACCACAAATAATCCTGAAACACAAAACCAAAAATAAACGGCGAAAGAAGTGACACCTTTTCTGAAGAGAATCGGGACACGGCACAGAATTGTTATCTTACTAACCACTTCTGATGAGTTCACTCCGTCGGCGGGAAACACTTTGACATACTGTTTATTGACCACCGCTACATGACCGACCTGTGTGAACAAAACGATCTGTTTGCACCATCGATGAAAGGAGATTAGCAGAGAAAGACTACAGGAGCGGCACTGAGCTAAACCTACCAAGCCTTTGCTCAGATACAGAACGAAATCCTTCCAGGAGATCTGGACTCCAGTTTCCCTGAAGTGGAAGTACAAGAAGGCTGTAGTCATGCCAGCAGCGCCGAAAGCAAAGTTCTGCACAGTCCTTTCATCTAAGGGAAAATCTTTCTGGAGGACAAGGAAATGTTGAAAGGAGAACAGATCATTCAGCTTCTGACCACTGTTTGGTTAAGTTTTAAATATTAAACCAAATGAAGCCCAAACTAAAGCTAAAACCTTCCACCACACAGGAGGTGAAAAAGGTTAAAACCTTAAAGCTCAACCATTATTTCACCTACCTAGCCTTACGCATGACATCAACAATATTATGTTACTATAGACTAAGGGTTTTGTCATCTCTGAATAATATAATTATACTGTATAATTGTGTGAACTATATAAGTAGATTAATTTGGACTTCTACATTTCCTATACGATGTAAAACAAAACAAAAAAAACGTCTCTAAATTCTGGTAACAACAGCTGCTGGTATTTTACCGTAAATTTACAGTAAAATTTAGGTTTACCGTAAATAAACCTACACTTTCAGTATTAAATATTAGAAATCCCTCCATATCCATAAAAGCAGTAAATCACCTATTCATTTTAGATGCTTGAACTCCATTTTTACTTGCATCCACAAACAGATCCTAATCTTTAGCTGAACACAACGTCTCACTATTATAACAACATAAAATGCTTTAAGTCTCTGATCTATGGGATCAAGCGATTTTTAAAACAAAATGTATAAACCTTTTATTGTTTTATTTATCCATAAAATGCTCAACATTTAAACACAAACTTCAGATTTTTTTCACATTGTGCTAGAAGACAGCCAAGCCTGTCCCTACTTAGTAAATCCGAACAATCTTTCATTAACAATTTATTGGATAAAAAAAGTTTATTGATTAGCCATAGGGCAGTAAAGTTCTTTAACAAATACAGTCAATTGAGTCTCCTTTCAAATATTGCTTTATAACAAATAAACTGCATAATTAGAAAACATCGTCACCTTGGCAGTTTTTTTAATTATTATTTTCTCATTTTAAAATAAAAAAAGACATTCTTGTGTTTTTCTTATCCAATCTTTCTTTTCTATTAAAGTGTTATACTGTATGTGACAGTATAACACATATAGTGTTATACTGTATGTGACAGTTATACTGTATGTGACAGTATAACACTATATACTGTATGTGACAGTTATACTGTATGTGACAGTATAACACTATATACTGTATGTGACAGTATAACACTTTAATAGAAAAGAAAGATTGGATAAGAAAAGCTTATCACATGCTTTTCTTATCCAATCTTTCTTTTCTATTAAAGTGTTATACTGTCACATACAACTTTACTTTAGAAAACAAGATAAATGAGTCTCACGTGTTTAAAGAATTTGCAGAACATTTTGACAACAGGAGACGCTAAGATCTTCACCTTGAATCGTTTCCACCACTGAGATCTCTCGTTTTCTCCTCCTCCTCCTCTTTCACCCCTGCCATCATTATTCCCTTCGCGGCTTTTGGTTCGAAGTGAGTCTTGCTCTCTATTCCTTTTATCTAAATAACAAAAGCCAGATATAAATCGCAGAAAAGCAAACCACATACGAATTTAAGAAATGCCTCTTTCTCTTAGGACTTTTTATTCCCCTTATTTTACTTTCTGCTGATGTTCGGCTGTCAGTTCCTTCTTTCCTCTTCGGGAACAATTTTTCAAAACCTGAAAGAGCAAAGAGAATTAGAAAATAATCAGATGGCTGACACTGGCCAAAAACATTTGGGTCACTGGGCCTGGTCAGTTGGATTCATTGTACTGTGTGACAGAGTGAAATGGCTCGCTGAGTCCTTCACGTACCTTTCAGAGGCCTGTTTGAGCCGAGCAGCCGCGCAAAACTGTGTTGATGCAGTTCTCCGCATCTTCCCTGAATGAGCAACGCCATCTGCAGTTAAGAACATTTGACAAGAAATGAACATCACCAAGGTAATAGCAGAAAAGGTTCACTAAAAGCCCCGTCATTCATGGCAAGCGAGGAGTTCTTGGGAAAAATCCACCACCTGTTTTCTTCCAAACTGAGTTAAGTCCTTGTTGCACTAAACTGTGCAACATTTCAATTCATTTTAGCTAGTATCTCAAAGACATTCATATTGTTTTAGCAAATCTAACATAAAATATTGACTCCTATGTCCATAATTTGTGCAAAAGCACAAAGGAAAAACTTTTCCCACTGAATTGCTAAAAAGAGACTTCCTTCTCATCTCACGTTAAACCAAAGGACTGCAAAAAGAACATCATGGAACTGAGGAAACTGTCTCATAAACTACATAATCAAAAGAACGGGGCCTCTTGGCCCCAGGAGAATACAAACAGCCGAGGAATGATGCAGAAGCAGCGCTACTGTTTGTTTGAGGTTTTGAAGGGCAGCTGTCAGCAGAGATGCAAAGGTTTTTCTCACGACAGACACGTTCATGGCTCATTGCAGGAACTCATGCATCTTACAGAAAATACATTTTTCTATATAGAAAAATAAATAAATAAGTATTTTGGTAATACATGCATACATTTTACTTAATACAAGCGTTTCTTCTTACCGAAGCCACTCTGAAGCGCAAAGTAGCTGAAGCTGTGAAAAAGTTTTGTCTCCACATCCGAACCGTCCGCGCTCGGTTCCGAAAAGACCACATGCTGACGAGGCAGATTCCCGTCAGACAGAGTAACGAGGAGCCGCAGTTCCCCTCATATCGGCTCCCATCTGCCCACAGACGGACATCGGATGAGCCGGGAGGAAGCTGCGCTCTGGACTCTTTGGAGACCCGGCGCAGCACGCACCGAAGAACAAGTTCAAACCCAAGATCTCGCGAGATGAAAGTTAATTGTAGACGCATTTAAAGTGGAATGTAAATAAGCATATCTCGAACATATTTCAGTTTATTACAGTTGTTTATCTGGTGTCTGTTTTTCTATTTTATAGCTTTGTTTCAAGATAGTGCTTGGGTCAGTTTATCTGAAAAATCTCTAAATATGTTTCATATCTATTTTTGTCTGTTCAGGTTACAGGGATGCCAGGTGACTTGAGAGGCTGTTATTTTCTTGCTTTAGCTCTTAAATCTAATAACGTCTCCAAGCTAAGAGAGCTTGATCTGAGTTACAATCACTGTGGAGATTATGGACTAAGTGTCCTGAAGACCCAACTCTTTTTGTTAAAAGAGTTGGAGTTGAAGACCCAAGATTTTTGTTAAAACTGTCAGCATGTTGTGATAGTAAAACTTTAGCGAGATAATCTGTGAAGATATTTCACAGATTATCTCACATTAGTAGTTCTATTCTTGTAGATGTGGATTTTTATTGCCTGCAAAAATGCACCAGTCAGTGGAAAACGTCCACCTTTCTCATCTGTCGTAGCCCATGTGTTGAGCCAATTAGTATATGGTCATGATAAGCAACCTTATGAATTATTCTTATCATGTCATAGAGCATCAACATTTTCAACAGCTGAAATATGTAATGTAAGCAAGGTGAGTGTAAATATACATAAAATATACAGGTAACTTCTATATAGTTAACTGTATAACTGAACTGTATAGAAGTTACACGTCAAACACCAAAAATCCTCTTAGACATAAAAATATTCAGCATGTTTCTTTCTTTTTTTTTTCTTTTTTTACAGTTTTAACTATAATGGTTAATGGCTGGCATGATGAAATGTAAGTCTATTCTCTAAAAGATTTCTAATCCAATTTAAAAGTCCAAAATTAATCAAGACAGTTCTTAGGCCCAAGACATGGCTTCAAACCCTTTTAGTTTTTAGACTTAACAAATTCTAACCCTGCTGTGACTGACGCAGGTAAAACGAGATTAACTGCAAGAACAAAGTCTAAGCCAAACATAAGCCCTAGCAGCTCCCCTGTTGATATAATGAACTTGTAAGAGAATTAGATGAAAGTAGGAAATTCAAGGAGAGTTTCACTTTCAGTCCAGCAAACTGACAACTACATCTGCACCACAATTTTAGCTTTTTTTTTTACAAACCTTTATATGCTTTCCAGCAAAGTACCTGGGTCCTCTTAAATCTGCCCTTATCTTGTTTTCAGACAGAAGAAGCCATCTGCCTGCTTCTTCTGTCTGAAAACAACAAAGAAGCAAATACTATACTCAATACTAGCAACAAGGTTTTACAATCAGAAAATGAGGGTAGATTTAAGAGGACCCAGGTACTTTGTACGCCACTGGCATTGCAGTCGCGAATAAAACTGTGCGTAGATGACAGGTGCTTATGACGATGATATGTCAGTCTTATTCACCCCCTTCAAATAAAGTATTACCGGCTGGGTTTATGTAGCATTTGATTTTTAACAAAATATTTACACCTGTATTTCATAAAATAATGGTTGACTTTTGGCATTTATTTTTAAGTATGTTGGTCCTGTTTACAACTATGATTTTCATGTTCAAGAGCAATTTTTTTTATGTTCCATATTATAGTAATAATTTAACAAAATTGTTTATTTGACTTCAAAGACAAGTCAAGACTGCCTTACATTTGACCATACATAAATTAGTTGTGATGTACAGAAGATAAACATTAGCAAGCTCAAGTATATGTTTAGCTCTTAATATATAATAGCAAAGGTTAGTTATAAAGACTAGATGACATGTCAACTTATGGTCTCAAATAGCAAAATAAAGTCTGCAAATTAATTGTAGAGTGGTTTCATTTTTACATCACTTTCCATGAGCTACTTTCAAACTAGTTTTGTGTTCTAAAACTACTTTTCCTATGGACTTAGAATTTAGTTTTGTTTCAAAATTATGTTAAGAATAAATTAAACACATTAACTTTAATATATCTTACGCTATAATTAATAGCGTAAGGGGTTCTGTCTCTGTATAGAATACAGACTTCAATAGATTTAGAAGACAAAAGTATTTGGAAATGTCCAAGGTTTTAAAAAAAAGTTTGTGAATATATCACAAAAAAGTAAAAAGACAGAAAATTTCAGTTTTGGGTTAACAAAATATTGATAAATTTGACATAAAAAAAACTGTTAAATTATGGAAAATATTTTTGATGGAAATTCTGAAAAAAAAAAATTAAATAAAAAATACAGAAAATGTCCTGGTGACTCTCTCTGTGGGGGGTTTGCAGAATTTCCGTCAGAAGTTTTCCGTAATTTAACAGTATTTTATTTCAAAATTTTCTGTAAAAAAACAGGGAAATGTCCTGGTAATTTTCTGCCAATACAGGGTTTCATCCAGTGTATTATAAGCCTGGCGGCCCGCCATGCTTTCCTAGCCCCGCCGCCAGGCTAAGCTTTGCTTGTTTACGTTTCCAGGGGTTAAAAAAAAAACAAAAAAAAAAAAACACTTTTTTTTTTTTTTTTTTAAGCCGGGCTGCAAGCGTCTCTGTTGTCTTAGCATTTCACTAGCAGAGCAGATTTATTCCCAAAGGATAGATTTATAATAGGTAGGTTTATAGTTTGTGCATTTAAACCCGACAGTTTGCGGACCAATCACACAGCTGGCGCCTCACGCTGCCCAGTGTGTGGCTCTGTGTCCGTCTACCCTGTAAAGTTTCTGTCTGTGGTCCTGGTTGGCCGGAGCATCTGTGGACAACGAGCAGCACTAACCTGTCTCGGCGATGAGTCCTGTCTCGGCGATGGGTTCTGTCTCAGCGGTGGGTCCTGTCTCTGAGGCGGGTCAAGACTCAGAGGCGGGTCCTGTCTCGGATGCGGGTCCTGTCTCGGCGATGAGTCCTGTCTCGGCGATGGGTTCTGTCTCGGCGGTGGGTCTTGTTTCTGAGGCGGGTCAAGACTCAGAGGCGGGTCCTGTCTCGGATGCGGGTCCTGTCTCTGCGATGGGTTCTGTCTCTACGGTGGGTCCTGTCTCTGCGGTGGATCCTGTCTCAGCGATGGGTCCTGTCTCGGTGGCAGGTCCTGTCTCGAATGCGGGTCCTGTCTCCGCGATGAGTCCTGTCTCGGCGATGGGTTCTGTCTCTGCGATGGGTTCTGTCTCTGCGGTGGGTCCTGTCTCTGCGATGGGTTCTGTCTCTACAGTGGGTTCTGTCTCTGCGGTGAGTCCTGTCTCTGCGATGGGTTCTGTCTCTATGGTGGGTTCTGTCTCTGCGGTGGGTCCTGTCTCTGCGATGGGTCCTGTCTCAGCGATGGGTCCTGTCTCGGTGGTGGGTCCTGTCTCTGCGATGGGTCCTGTCTCTGCGATGGGTCCTGTCTCGGTGGTGGGTCCTGTCTCTGCGATGGGTCCTGTCTCGGTGACCGGCTCTGACTCCTCCGAGTCTGTACCGTCCTCTGAGCAGACCGAACTGTGAGCCTCAACTAAGTCTGGACTAAACTCAACCTTCGGTCCATTCTTGGTGGGTTCTGGCATCTCTTCTTCGTCCAAATCGTCTCCACAACAAATAGCCTGTTTGATGAACTCCCATGCCTTTTGACGAAAGGTGTCTTGGAGAATAATTTTCCGTG
>CAEGAF010033495.1:0-98801 GCA_903067075.1 Micropoecilia bifurca | reverse complement strand
GAGGAAACCGGAGAACCCGGAGAAAACCCACGCATGCACAGGGAGAACATGCAAACTCCATGCAGAAAGGCCGGGGCTGGGAATCGAGCCCAGAACCTTCTTGCTGCAAGGCGGCAGCTCTACCAACTGCGCCACTGTGCAGCCCCACAATATCCTAGTTTCATCCAAATCACGGACATGATTCCAGTTAACTTCCTAGCAGAGTTTAGCAGATTTCACACGTTTGCATTTGACAGGGTTGGACAAAAAAAAAGCTTTTTTCTGGCATGACTCCCAAACAACCAGTTGGTTTGTAGATAACATCTATTGGTTGTTATAGAGACTTTGTGATCCCAAGGTGTGTCTTCTTGCTGCAATAACAGTGAGCTTAGGGGATTTTTTTTTTGGCAATTCATACCATCCACCTCATGTTGTATGATGACAAGGTTAATATGGCTCCTTGTCCCAAATGTACCCAGACAAAAGTTTTTTTTTCTTTTTTTGTGTTTGAGATTATGCTGTAGCAATATAAAATGCCTTATATTGCTATAATGTGTGCCTTTCTTTCTTCAACATCTTTACCAGGTGTAGCTTGCACTACGTTATCAAATCTTTTAGTTGTATTATTAAAGTCAAGATGATTGCAATGCAGAAAATCCTCCTGATATAAAATAATTTTTGGCTAGACCCTCCATTTAAGGTCTAGGGCCCTCCTTGTGGTTTTGCTAACTGCGCCTCAAGCAGTCAAATTACACAGTGTTTCTGTGTGCCTTTCCTCTGTCTTGTTGCTAACAACAGGTAGCCAGTAAGCTCAAAGTGGACAACTTTAATTATACACCCAGCAGATATCCTCTTTGCGGACGTTGCATTGCAAGCATGCTTATGCTCAGGCATGGCTGTAGCTGGGAGTGGAGCTGTGGCTGAACCAGGGGGATTCACACACACAGCAGCCAATCAAAGATTTATCACCCATCCGTTCAGCTTTCTGCCATCTGGAGATTCATGCCATCTTTGTAGTCAATCCCACAGAGGAGACTCAAGATGGGATTTTTTTTGTATCCGTCTGTCTGAGTGTGTTTCTCCTCACTGACAAACACTATCATCTTGTCTTGCATTTTGCTTTTGTGCTACCATCTAATTTACCACTGGTGAAAGATGCTGATAGATAATGCTGATATACCCTGAGATTGGATTTGAAAGCAAGTATGCTGCTGAACGTTCTTACAATTCTTATAAAGGTTGATTTAGGTTCCTCTAAAATGGACCTGTCTTTAACTTGGCCGAACTATAAGCACATGCAAAATTTGTCACATCAGTGCTATAGAGTGTTTTAGTCAGGATACATTTTACAACGTTAGTCTGTGTTTAGTCTAACCACAGCTCCACTCAGGAAGCAAAGCTGTTCTTTTCTTTTTGGCAGGGAAAAGCCAATAAATAAATAAATAAATATGTACATCTGCAAGATGGTGAACAACTACATTCAACCATATGGAGTCTGGAGGGATTTGGGATTTACTGCCGATTCTAAAGTGTACATCATCTGTACAATCTAGTGCTAAATGGAACCAAATGGTTTGGATCCCAACAGATCATATGCGGAGGAGCTGTTTGATTTTGAAGCAATTGAAAGTCTGGATGCTAAACCTGTTCCTCAAGATGTCTTCAAAACTAATATTTTCTACAAGTACAGCTCCAACAATTAAAGAACAGTGAAAAAGTTTTATTTTTAAATTTTTTTTAGAGGTGAAACTCGTATATAGACTCAAAAGATTTCACTCTGTGTATTGAATCCTTGATTTTAAAGTTTTAGACCTTACGTTTATTTGGGCATGTATATCTTATCTGTAATAACATTCTGATTCTAATATCAATTTTAGATGATTTCTCTTCATAAACTATTGATAATTACCAATAGGTGTTTTATTTTTTTATTTTTTCTGCAATGCACAGTCGAGAGTTATTTACACTAGAAGCAGAGGCAACGTCACACTTTGTGTGTAAGAGCAGAGTTGTAGTATAACAAAGTTAAACTTTTAATTAAAATAAAAACCAAAATTGTAACAGAGTTGACATTTTAAGCAGTCTTTATGATCTTACATTAGTAAGCCATCGTTGCTGGCTTCAGATAATTACAGCGTAGGCTCTGTAGTTATCCCTGAGAACATATAGACTGTTAGAGGATTTCCAATCCGATCCTGTGGTCGCCAAACGATTCCTCAGCTAATCTCTAATTTATTGGTCAATCTTTTTGCTATTTTAATGCATCTGCAATGGTTGGACAATATAGTGAAACTGCATTCTCATCACCATAGCAGTGTGCATAACATTGATATTACAATGGACAGTTTGTAGCAGAGTATTTGTTTGGTCCAGTAGATTCTATCAACTGACACAGACGGTGTTGCCCATAATACAAAATGTCAGAGATTGTTAGAAATATTGCAATGATTCCTTATTGACACCGAATGGAAATATAATATTCCAATTACATGCTTGGCTCAAATTGTGGAGCCATCGCCTCCATCTGCTTCTCTCTGTACATGTAAAATATTTGAACTTGTATTCATACAATTTTTGGGCCAGTTGCTGGTCTGTCCACTTTGTTTAGAGGAGAAAAAGAAAAGTAGAGTGGATTTCATTGTCTGCTACATGTTTGGCATCCCCCTTTGAAACTGGACTTCTATTTTTGCTGTTGGCCATGTGCACATCATGTACAGATGATGAAATTTACATCACAGGATTTACGGTAGAGGGAGCAGTAAAGCAGACTGGGTATAAATTTGCCTTTGGAGACAATAAATGAAAGGAAAACAATAAACCAAGCTTTGTAACTACAATACTGGGGGTTTTTGTTCACCATCAGCATTATGGCACTTGAAATTTTGTGTAGAAAGTGTTTGCAGGGGCTGATTTGCCTTCCATGAATGGAAATGCCACTCAAATTAGTCTGTATAAATTGTACTTCTCTGACGAGAACAAAGACAGCAACAGAGGATGCAGATGAGAGATGGATGCATTGACAGAAAGGGAACAAATGAGTTGGTGTAAAAGCAAAGGGATGAATATTCAGAGGGTGTTATGGGATGTTTAAATGGTGGGGGGCTCAGTTGGATGTCTCACTTTACTCCACATGGCACATTGAGGTCAGTGACACTCAAACTGCATCAGCTGACCTGATTCAACACCAGAAACATCACTTCCTTATCTCTCATTTACCTTCACATTCTTCATTGTTTCTTCACCACCGATCTTGCAAATTTATCTAAAACATAGAGGGCAGCGGTTGCATTTTTCCCCTATTACTCGGCATAGATAAATAAGATCTGATTGCAATGATATTTTCCAAATAATTGACAATAACAGACTCTTATTTACAGTGATTATCATGCACAGTGGGCCTTCTTGCAGAGATGTGATGGTAGGTCAGGGTAATGAGCCACATTCAGAGCAAGGTGGAGCTCAGTCAGGTGGAGCAGTTACATATTTCAGGCATAATAATAAGGCACACTTGTATATAATTCAAGCTCTCAGTTTTTCTTAAGCTTCTGTGTCACTCTTCACTTCTGTCCCAAAGTCAGTCTGACTCCGTTTCCACAGCTTTGCTTATCCATCACGCTTCACTCCCGTTTCAGCCTATTATTTTTGCTCATAGAAGTTCATTTTTACATTACTTTGTGTTTCAAAGTATTGAGTTTTGCCTCTTTATGAATAATTTACAACAACTATTTTACTATTATATGCATCTCTGTTCACAAAATTAATTCTGAGATTTCTGTTTAGCGTTAACGATGCGTTCAATTCACAAGACAATAAATACGCTGCAAAGTTTTGCTCAGATAAAATCTGATTTTAATTTTGTTGTGGGGAAATTATTTTCCGACAAATAAATTTTCTAGAACCTGTAATCAACATAGAAATGTCCACTCTAGATTTTAACAAGTCAGTTTATTGCAATTTCCGCTTTTCTAAGTCAGTAATGCCAACAGAAGAAACTGGTCAGTTTTCTTTTCACATTTTCACAAAAGAAAAAGATGTTTATGATCTCAAAATATGTTTTTAATTAGAGATCAACATTTAGATCAGATTGTAATGTTGGCTTTCATCTGGAGGAAATTATGGGAATTTTAAATTATGCTACATATAAACTCCATTGATATTTACAAACCCCCAACTCGGACAATATGGTTTACTGTAACATTGGTGTTCCAGTTGGCTTCTGATTCTCATAGAGGACTAGTGTTAAGCAACGTACACATACTTCAATACATAAAGTAATTGGATAACATTGTCAGCTTGGATAATAAATATTGTGGCATTTTATTTAATGTGAACTTTCATGCCATTCAGTCTCTCTACATCCAAAGTTATCACTGAAACCTTTGTCACTTTTTCAGATTCCAATTTTCATTTTGATTTCTCTTCACAATTCATTTTCTAACTGCTTTTCTTCTTGCCCGGCAGCCTGTGCCCATCGATGACTACTTCTGCGGTCTGGACATAAACCAACCGCTTGGCGGCTCTCAGCTGGTGACCGGCCACACGCTCTACACTGAGACTCGGGACCGCATGACCTCTGTGACCTCCTATGTCTACAATGGCTACTGTGTGGCTTTTGTGGGCACCAGGAGTGGACGTCTAAAGAAGGTAATTGCTGCGTCCTGTTCTCCCGAAACGGTTGACGCCTCTCGACGCGAGAGATTTCCACTCTCGTCATTATCGTAATCCACAGGAATTCAACCTGTCAAGAGTTCTTGGTGTATCGACATCATGAGGTCCGTCTATTTCTGGGCATGTGGATCATAGTCAGAGGCAAAATTATCTTCTTAGTATTAAAAGCCTGCTGTCGAACTGTCAGGGAAGGGTGATACGAGTGGCTAACTCAGTGTAATGGTCATTATCAGCTCCTCCAGCACTGTGTTCCAGTGCTGAATAACCTGAGCTGACCTATTACTTTTAATGGGCCCCTTTCTGCTTCTAGCCAACTGAAAGCACGCGAGAAAAAAAAGAGCTGCTCCATACATTAAAGCCCCTAGTTCTGGTTTTGGGAGAATACCAAAGCCACAAAGGTTAAAGGTTGCCCTGGCACTTTGCCGTGATAGAATTTCCTTCCGTTGCTACAGGACTAAAATCGCTGGATGCGCTCTGGCAAAAGGAAATGAGCTTTGTGTTCTGGGCTCAGAGATTACAAATTTGTCCGCTGGTCAGATTTGCTTGTGGTTTGTTGAGTAATTCAAGACAGCTGTTGGGATCCTTGTATATTCCATGCTAACACAGTTTTAAGCTACAGATGCATCGGTTGTGCATGTCGATTTTGTCACAAGGCTTGGCAAATGTTCTCTAGAAACCAGAGTGGATTCATCAAGATTTTCTTTTTAAATCAGTGATCACACATAACTGGGTAGTAAGAGCTACCTGGTTCTGCCGAGCATGGCATTATTTGGTGAGGATGTTTCTTTACTGAGGGGAAAATAACTTAAAGTTACCTTTTATTTGCGCAACAAAGCAATTTTCCATAGGAAAACTGTTTTCTGTGTCTGTGAGACAAAGTGAGACTTTCATTAGATGACAGAAGAGCTGAATGTATTCCAAAATTGTTCTGTTAAAAAAAAATCCTTTTAAATATCCATCCATCCATCACCAATTCCCACATTATTTGTGTTGGGTAACTGGTGCCTATCTCCAGAGTATTGCAGTACCTGTCCCGGGTACATACTGGACAGGTCACCAGGGCAACATAGACCCACACAGACACACAGACACCTACAGCCAATTTTGAGAAACCAGTTAAACTAACAGACATGTTTTTGGACTGTCAAAGGAAGCTGGAGTAGTGGGAGAAAACCACCACGCAGAAAGACCCCCGACAGGAATTTAAACCCAGGATCCTCTTGCTGTAAGACGACAAAGTTACCATCTTCTCCACATTGCAGCCAGTCAGTTATTTTGCTTCCAATTTAAACGTGTTAACAGATTACACTGTGATGGTTGCATTGGGGTGGAAACAAGATCATTTGATGTAATCCACTGTTTGAGCCGTTTAAAGATCTATTGCCTCCCTTTTATTTAACTAAATTAGAAAAGGCAGAAAAGATTGTTCAGATATTGTTTCATCTCTGTGTTTTCTTCCACGCTTTCGCCTGTGGCTGCCTTCCGCTTCCCCACTTTCCATCTCTGTATCATCTGCCCTGATCTCTGAAAATCCATGCTAAAAAAGACAAGCGAGCTGCTGCTGCTGCCGCTGCTGTGTACGTACTCAAATTGCTTCTCACACAGCCGTGACTGTAGCCACAGTAACGGCAAGCTGAAAAAGGAATTAACCAGGATATGAGACAAGCGCGTAGACAAAAAAAGCAGCACAGTCCAATGCGCAGAGCACCATAATCCTGGTAGGACACATACAAAGAGTCACTAGATGAGAAAATGAGAAAAGTTTAGACTCTGATTAACTTTAATGTTCCCAAACAAAGATTTCATTACAATGCTTGTAGTACAAAATGTGATTTTTTTTTTCTTTCTAAGTTGTACACAGGATAGTGTTAAATTGTTAGGAAATTGAACTGCACTCTAATCGCTTAAACTGAGATCCAGAGACTTGTTCTTCCCATTCTCTGAATCTAACTTGTATTTTAGATTTGACTAGAAAAGCAACTGCACCAGCCTCATTTGCATGCAGGTAGGATCTTGGTCAAGGTGAAGCCATTATTTGCATGGAAGCTTGCATTTTGACCAGATCTGACTGTCCTCCTCGATGTGCATGGGAAAAAAAAGGATGACCATAACCAGCCTTCCTCTGTGTGGTTTTTATGTGGCAGTGTGAAAAAATAAAGGTTTACTTTTTAAATGCAAGACTGCACCAGCCAGATACTAAACCCTGGTTTTCTTTGAGATTTGACTGGCTGATTCCAAATTTGTCTGATTCTGAATTCTTCTTTTTGTTTTAAACAATCTAACACAACAAAGGAAAAATGTGTTGTAAGCACTTAGATAAAGGCAGCTTTGTAACCAACAGAAACCGAACTTATGCATTGTTAAATTACAAACGTCTGTGCATCAGACTACTTGCAGTTGGTTGACACATTTAATGAGTAAGGAAAAAATCTTTTATTCTTAATTTTTTTCATTTTCACATTACCAATGAGAGCAAATCAATAAAAAAAAACTGATTTTCATATCTGGTCAATTGATTGGTGCATTTGTTTGAATAGTTAAATAACAGTCAAGAACTTTGCATAACAGCAGAGTGTGGCTTTGAGCCCCAAGTGTTTTTTTATGCTTTGAGGATTATCCATTCACTCCCTTTGTCTCCAGAGGCAGGGCTGATGTATGTGGTGATCTTTGGCTGCAGCCTCTTTGCAGGAGGATGATGCTGAGCATTGTGAGAGACACAGATGAAGTAGGATGCTTCAGGCTTCCTGCTGATCTGAGCATGACACAGCTTGGGTGGCAAGCTTTGATGCTTTACTGGTGACACAATCCTATACATGCTTTCATGCAACCAAGAAAGTCATGCAGCTGGGGAAAGGAGGAGTGTGACAGGAGTGTGATCTAAAATATACAAATATATATATATATATATATAAGTTTATATGTATAGAAATGAGTAGCAGAAAGAAGCAGAGATGGAGAAAGGAAGAAGGCATTGGGGGAGGGAAAGCGAAGGAGACCACTGAAATGTGAATTTAGTGCCGCCAGAGAAACTAGGATTGCACCGCTTCTTGTAATTGGATTGGCTCCCATCCCAAAGTTGCCCTCTCCCCATCCTTCCATTTATTGCTTCCCCATTCAATCCCACTCCTCCTTCCCGCCCGCCCTCAAACTCGCTCTCCCTGAAGACCGACTCTCGTATATTCGGCTGTTTTCCTGAGCTTTGCTGAAGCATGGTGAGGCATGAGGGATGGTGTTGGCGGATAGCGCTGTCTGTGACAGGCTTTTGGGGGGTGACGATGAAGGGTTAAGGGGGGGTAGAAGCAGAAAGTAAGGTGAGGAGAATATGTATGCAGGCACATTGACAGCAGGAAACAATAATACTCTGTCTGTGAACCAAATTCAGGGCAGCAACACTGCCAATCTGAGGTCATCTGTGGAGGCCATAAGGTGATTGTATTCCATTGGCTGACAAAACCTGCCTAGTTTTGGCAATCATGTGTAAAACCCAGAATAGAACAAAAACGCAGTCATTTGAAAGCTGGTATTTAACATAACTGGACATTTTGGTTGGGATTGGCTTTCAGTCAAGAGCAGAAGATCCCCTTGAAACAAAAATAGACAGTTGTATTCTTAAACTCTGAAACATAGCATATGCAGATTTCAACTCTTTAAATGCACCTTTATTTGTATCGGTTTCTTATCGGCTTCCTCAGTTCTGAGTTGTGGGGATTGAAGTGTTGTTGGGACTTCACCACTTTGCAAGTTGCTAAGGTCACATGTGGGTCAGTGACCCACCCACATACCAGTCCTTAGGGTTGTTTTGGTTGTTATCACCCCTGAGTTGTTTACCAACCCGACCAGCATGGAGGATGTTGTGGTTCCATGTTTCAAAGTGTGAAAGGTTGTGAAACTGCCTGGGGAGGAGAATCAAGGCTGTCTTGTAGGTGTTGGATGGCTCATACAACAGGTCTCCACTGTTTAGTGTTGAGTTTTAGAGTTCAACATCAATGGCTTTTTACGCAATTTACCAAAACTTGCTTCAAACTTATGTCTTAGATGGGTAAAGCTTCCTTTACTTTGTCCTAAAGAAGCAACACTACATTAAAAATCTTCCAGACAGTGGGTAGATGTCGCCGGGTATTGGAGGGATCTTCACGATTTATTTGTAAAGAGAACCATGGCACTATATATAGTGATGAAGAGGAAGATGAAACATTAGTAACAGCTAATGGTTTCATAACATTGATGTAAAATTGTCCCATCTAGTCGTGAAATAAAGCTAATTCAGGCTTTTGAGAATTTGTTGATCAGGTCTGAGTGATCACCTCAAACGACTCCGTTTGTATTTTGTGTGCCTAATTCTTTCTGCATTTGCCAATGTATGAAAATCGAAAACTACGCTACAGGGTAAACTTACTGCAAAAATGATCATGCTCTGGTGTGTAGTACTCTACAGAAACACACTTCCCCTGTGTGCTGTCATGTTGGTGTGTCTACCTCCACATTAGGCTGTACCTCATGGAGAAAATGAGAAAAATCTTCCATATTTATAAGGAAATTCAGGTTGTTCAGAAACATTGTAAAGACGATGCGATACGTGTTGCAGGATCACTGTGACAGAATGAACAAGTTATTAAGTGCAGCCTTGCTTGCATTAGCATTAAAATTAGGTTTTCCAAAGTCCTGTGATCCAGTGATGTTTGAAGCTATCTTGGATTTCCAGAAAAACATGGGGATGTTTAATCTAATTTAGATGCAGCACATTCCCACACAGCAGCCATTCCTGACTAGTACGTTCCTTATTTTCTATTGTTTTTTTTTTTTTTAACGCAATGCGTTTTAAGGATTGACTATACAATATAATATTGACTAGGAATTTACACATAAATGTGCATCTTTCGCTCTCATTCTATCAACTTTTTTTATGTGTATTTTGAAGTTTTTTCTTAGAAATGGTTGATGGAAATGGTGAAATTCAAAATAACTGCCTTGATTTCACTAAAAAGTTTTTACGCGCACTTGGCTTTTCTGAAACAGTTGATGCTCAAAAGAGGAGATGGAAACACATTTGCAGAATAAGTTCTGACCTACCAAGTTTTTCCTGCCACTTTTGGGCTTGAGCCTCAGTAGAGGCTTGAAGATCTGAAAATTTCAAAGTCCAAACCTTCAGCTCAGAGGGGAGAACTCTCCCTTTTTCTAGATGTGTTGTCCATGCTAGTATGCGACCTCTGCTTCATGCAGATGTTTAGGGCTGAAACGATTTGTTGAATGATTTGAGTACTTTGATTATTAGAATTTCTCCAGAAAATATCTGCCTCTACGCTTTGTTAAATTATGTTTTATTATGTAGCGCATTGTGTTCTGCCTGGATCATTATTTGTGGTGGGCAGCAGTCTTACTTCCACCTATGAGTTGTTGCGAAGTGCTGGCAGCAAGATGTTGAATTGTTCAGCGTTTTGTGAGGGTTTGGGGGACAAATAAGGATTTTTGGAATTTTGCGGTGAGATGTTTGGACTTAAAAAGTTTTTGTGGCGTCAGAATCGCGTTGTCACGGTTTTGGAGTGGAGAGACAAAGAGAGAGAAAGAGAGAGAGAGATAATTCCTTGGATAATCCTAAATGTGTTGCATCAACATCTGATGAAATTGTGCTTCTCATAACGTGGTTGATTCACATTTTTATTTTATTTTTGTATTTTTGCTAGATTTCAATGTTGCATGTGTCTGTTTTAATTTTGAAGTGTTACTGCAGTAAACCATTGGGGAATAAAATGTGCTCCTGCACATGATGTGCTTTTCTTTTCATCATGCACTGATAGATAATCAGGAAGTGGCTTGGATGACATGGTCTGCAGCTGATGCAGACAACTTAAAAGGGTGGTTCAGGTGTTTTAATTGGACAAACGTCCTGTAGAACTGGTTCACAGATTAGAGGATGCATGGACCCACTGCATGCCTCCCACAGTGGCCTAAAAAACAGCAGGGTTTGTGTGTGGTGTGCAAACGGTGTCACTGAGGGAAGCAGCTGATCATAAGGCATGAAACGCTGCAGACTTGAAAGGCTTGTAAAAGCCGGCAGCTGCTACTACAGAGCCCCGGTGGTGGACATGTGGTCTAACCACCCCCCTTCTGAGCTCACTTTTACTCGTCTACGCTCTTTTACCCCACAAACATGCCTTTGAGAATTAGTCCTTAAATTTGTCACACTCGGGAGGGAATGATCTTAGATCTCCGTCTGTCTGGCCTGTAAGCCCACAGGCTGCTCACCTGCTTTGGTGTGGCCTGGCTTTGCCCGACATCGACGGTCATGAGGGAATGGGGAATAATATTTGCACTGTTTTCCCCAGTTCTCTGGATTTGGGCTCACTGAAGCCGTTTCCTGTCAGATGATAGACAAATGTGGTTGAAGGTAAACGTAAAAGTAATCAGAGAAGCATCAGTGGGAAAAGAGTAGAGTAGTACGACACAAACGACGTTAACTCTGAAGTAGCTGCTACCAAGGAGCAGCTGAAGGACCAACAGAAAGCAGTTTTGTTCCAGTAGGACAATTAGAAGTCCTGTGTTGTGAACCTGCTACAACCCACATCCATATAAACACATAATTATATAAATATATCTTGCATATAATTATGAACCTCGTTCACCAGTAAAAGTTGACAGTTTGTGGGTTTTCGTGGGATTGGAGCCAACTGAGATTAAAGGAACTGTATTGTATTAATTACCTTGATTTGTCATTGCTGGTATGTGGGGAATTAAACTTGATTTGCCATTAAAAGACACACAATTAGAAAACAAAGAACTATTTCAACTGCCTTCAGGTGGACTTGGTTAACAATTATCCTAACAGTGACTTTTCACTGAATCGCTTGTGTAATAATTATTGCCTCATAGTTTGGAAAATTTGTCCTAATTAACTAAATAATAGAATGTAGTTGATGTTTTTCTTAAAGATGTTAATAAAGAGGCAGGTTACATTAATTCACTCATTTAACTACAACAGCAGCTCTCTACCTGACATTCCTTGCAGCTGTTGTAAAGAATTGCTCTCATCGTTTTTCAGGGATAATTCGAATCAAGACGAAGTGCCATTGAAATCTGTTTGCCCACTGGCACCAAGTAGCTGGGAGCCTGGCATCGCCTTGAGAAACTGCTTCTGCTAGTGGAAACATTTTCCCTCCCAACACAACTTCACAGCACTTCCAACGAGAGGTTTAAACTTAATGAGAAATTTCCACAAACTACAAAAAGAGGTCAATATTTTGTTTTATCATTCAGGCCTCGGGCAAACGCGTAGCTCACAGAGAGAATGCCGAACGCCCACGAAAAGAATATGTTTGCCAAAACTAAAAGCTTGGTCAAAACCCAGCATGCAGGAATTCTATTGATCATTGATCTTTTGATTGTGGCTTTTGAAAAGGCCTGAAGATTTACCATCACTTTTAGTGGGACGATTACAATTTCACCCTAGTTTCAGAAAGTAGCAGACCTGAGTTTTGTTTTGTCGTGTCCTCGTCTAATTTTATGAATACCAATTTCAGCGCTGTCTAATTTAAATATTACAATGAACATTTGAAAAATGCTCTCAACTCTTAGAGTGTTTGAACAGAACTAGAACATTTACCACCATTTTAAAATAAAGACAATGATTAAGTCAGTTTGTTACTTCTGTTACAGCTGAATGAACCACAGTCATGTTTCAACAAATCATAGCTTCCTAAATCTCAAATCTTCTTAATAATAGCAATAATAAACACCTTATTGATTTTGAGTTGTCTTACTTTAGTAACAACTTCCAGAACAAAGGTTGTTGTCTGTGGTTTGTTCACTTATCAGATAAAACGTTTTGTTTTTGCGTTGGACTGGCCAGTCAGTGGTCATTCTGATCATCCAGAAAACTGGCCCATTTCAGTCACACTCCATTTTCTCTGTGCATATTAAAATAGATTTGATTTATTAGAACCTGTAAATATGAGCACACGTTTTGCTGTCTGAGATTTAATTTTCTTTGAACAGTTCTAAATGGTGAGTGATGGGACAAATACAGAAAAATATAAATTTTCTTGTTTTTTTTTCACCAAATCAAATCTGAAAACTCCATGTTTTTTCTCCTCTACAAATCAGAAAGAAAGAGAAGAGATGAGACATCCCTTATCTCAGAGTTGTGTATAATCATTTATATCTCTTCACTTTTTGTTAGATTCAGACGTGTTCGTTTTCTTTTATTACTTTGTAAAACAAAAACTGACAAGACAAGAAATCAGTACTGGTCAAATAAAGCCTCATATGTGCATCTTTATTTGTGCTAAATGCAATTTTTTTTGCCTACAACCTTCACTCGATTTAGCTAATTGTTGGCTTGTTCATGGAGTTGTGAACTGGCAAGATGTCTGCCTGCGTGACCTTTTCAGAGCCCAGCCTCCACTTGACCCCCTGCTGTTGGGATCTTAACCTTGGACCAGATGCAGTGGTGTCCAGCGGCAGCTCCAAGCAGCAGGAGCAGGCTGTGCCTTTCATGGTGTCTTTAAAGCACAAGCCTCTTTATCTGACAGACCTGGTCCAGGCTTCTCTAAACAGTCCACTGTTAAAAGGCCAGTGCAAAACTGAGAGCCCCTGCCGTTCCATTCATCCAAGCTTTATATCTGGTGTTTTTTTTCCTTTTTTCCTCCTCAGCCAGGTAAATTCACTCGCTTTCTGAACGTCGTTCTTTCTTACTCCCCTATCTTCTCAGGGAGTTAAATGTAACCTGGTCATCCAGGTGTATTCTTATTTTTTCCCTTTCTTCCCTGCTTTTCTTCCCGCTTCTTTTCTGCTCCTTTCTCTATCTTAGTCTCCCACTCTCTCTCCCAGTCTATTTTTCCTGCTTTTTCCCCGCATAGAGTATTACAATGACACCGCCTACCCTGCAGTGATCTCATTAATCACATTCAAACAGTTCTCTGTTGCTGTCTCTCTGCTTCTGTGTGTCTCCCTCTCCTTTCACTTCCTCTAATTGCTTGCTCTTTTCTCTGCCAGTGTCTCAAAGGAAGTGTTTTTCATTATCTAACAACAAGAGACAAATACTTATACTGTGCATACATTTTAGATGGATTTTAGACATGTAGGCTTAATTTAGCTGACAGATATGCAGCTGCATGTATTCATTCAAGCATAATTGATTCCCAGAAGCCTTTAAAGGGTGGATCTCTTAGGTGTCTGAGTATGTAAAGATGTTGTGGTCTGCTTATTCATTATCCATCACAGACGGGACATTTTTACTCCAAGCCAAGCATTAGGTTTTACTTATTAGACATGTTATTGGTTGTGGCTTTTATTTTTATTAGTAAAGCAAATTACCCTGTTGAGTGCTTCCCATAATTGAACTTTGCTTTGTGGGTGGGATTAATTAGCCAATTGTTTTTTTACAGTTACTCTCAACAAGAAAAAGAAACATTTCTGTCGTCCAGTTGAAGTTTATTTTTCTGTGGACTGGGTCCAAATTTTCCTTGTATTTAACTTTTGCAAAAACATTTTGCATAAACTCTAGGATGTGCAGATGATGAAAAGCAGCAGATCTGCGCTCATGCAATGTCTGTTGCACTTGACTTTGTAATTTATCTGCTTCTGTAAATGATGCAAGTCTGGGTTTAGAGAGCGATTACACACATGAAAACAATCTAAACATGTTCTTATATTTCTAAAATTTATAAGTGACATTATTATTATTTTTATGGTTTGAAAACTAAGTCGTCTTGTAAAACTAAGTCGTCTTACAGGACGACTTAGTCGTCCTGTAAGACGACTAAGTCTTACAGGACTAAGTCTTACTTAATTTTAACTTAGTTTTTGTCTTTTATTGCCTAAAGCACAGCAAGCAGAGTTGCTGTAACGTCTATTTCCAACAATTCAAGAGTACATTTCTCACTCTGTCAGACTAAAACTACGCAGCAGTTGTCGTTTTTGCTCTGAGTTGCCAGCTGGAAAAGGACTTTATCTTTTCTTCCATAGCTTCTCCATTGACCTTGCTGAGAAAAAAAAGACAAAAAGAACAAACTAGATGAGAATAAACATCTTTAGGAAAGATTGGAAAAAAATGAAATAGATTAGTGAGCAACATCTGTCAAAGTGGATGGCTGGCTCACTGCCAGAGTTTATTGATTTGCTTTACAAACCACTTGAATGAGCCAGATAACTGTGATTAGCCAATTCATTACCGCTGGCTAGAGTGGTCTAAAATTAGATAAAAAGGGAGAATGGGAAGGACAGAGGGGGGAGGAAGCAGAGTGTGTGCAAAGTCTAACTTTATAAACTTGCACAGTAATTCTCACTATGACCCACAATAGTGGGGAGATTTTTCAAGTGCTTGATGAATTTTCCATATTTTCCATGCAGCCTAATAATCATCTTCATTAGCAACGAGTTGGAAACAAAAAAAAGACCATCATGCATTGTTTATGTGTTTGATGGCATGCATAATGTTTGTAGATTATCAAAGGAACCAAAACAACAACCTCTCATCTACTTTGCAAATGTGCATGCTTCCATTTCAAGTGGCTTTTCAAGTTGCACAGCACCACTCAATCTCAGAAACGAGAACAGTTCTGGCTTTGATGATATACTAAAGTGTTGTCTATGCCAAGGCAAAGTGAGTGTGACAGCGACTAATGTTTCTATCTGATAGCGAGACAGATTTACTGCTCTTCTGTTCCCTGCTTCATACAAGACATCAGCAGCCATCAGTTCCCTTAAAGCTATGCTTGTCTTTGTGACAGGCGTTTAATGCATTTCTGTGATCACACAGTGTTTACAAGAAGGTTTTATGAGCTCTGCACAAACCATTTCTTTGATGCGTGCCTTTTCTCGTTCAGCAGCCATTTGGTTACCATGTTGAGAATTGGAATAAAGGACTGTATTAGCATGCCTTGTCCTGTTGTCCTTTGAAATTGCCACTCACCTCTGAAACCTTCCCTCTGACGGTGAGCGATTGAAACAAGCCGCCTTTTATCATTTTCCCAGATTTTGCTGTGGCTCCAGTTTTCTCTCTACATTTTTTCAGTGTCCAATCTCCCATTTCTCTCTCCTGTTCCCACCACCTTCATCTCTCTTACTTACCACAGGCCTGTCAGGGAGTTCCAGCTAGCCATCAGCCTAATGAACAGTGATACAGTGCTAATAGCATGTGATAATATTTCAAGCCAGTAGTAATCTCGGCTCACTCAGCCTTTACCTGCCCGTCACCTCTTGCCCCTTAACACGATCCACACACAAACACACAACGGGGCTCCTGATACCCCTGACAGCTGTATGTCAGGTCTTGGCCTTATGCTTTTATGAGACAAAGCCGTTAGCCTGAACTCCATCTGTACGGACCAGCAGTCTGGGGAAATATGTCTTAATGGAACTGGACAGATCCCTGTGCATAGCTTGTAAGGAACTGTAAACATTTCCCTGGAAATTTGCTACGTTGCTTGATTAAATTGAAGCCTTTCTGTGTGGAACAAACCTGAGTGTTTTCTGAGGATAATCTGTCTTTATTCCACAATCTATTAATGTGCTTAATTGGTCAAATTAGGGCTTTTAATTGGCTTCAGTTTAACTTAAACATGCATGGTTGCCTATCGTACTGTTTGTCATGTGTTGGACTGTCACATTGTTCAGAGTATCACTTTTTGATGATGGCTACTGGACTCCTATACAAAACTGAACATAGCAATCCAGGGATGAATGGATAGATAGTTGATCTTATGCATATGTTGCAAACAAGAACTGAAATATACATCTTTTTCAAAGATTAAAGCTTATTTTTAATAGCGTCTAATGAAAATGTGTCCACATTTGTAGACAAATCAAAGACAAAGTCGAAGAAAGCAACATTGAACTGGCATTGGAAAAAAAATAATCTAACTCTTAGAAACTCTTAAAAGATCTTAGATGTCGCTTGTGAATCTGCTGGTGTCGTCCTTCTGGTTTGGGCGCTACAATCAGTGCTCAACTTTCCACAGTTTATTTCTTAATTTATTATCTATTTACAGTAAAATGTGTGATATGTTGCAACTAAGGTGCAAATTATTATCACGGCTTAAAGTTAAAAGAATAGCAAGCTCCTGCATGCAATTTCCAAAAGCACCTGCATCACCAAAAAAAAATACTTGCCAGGCCACTGAGAAAACATGAACAAGGTCAGGATATCAAAGAACAGCGCAGGAGCAGGAGGCCTCGTTCAGTCACAGGTCAGCGCAGCCACTGCTGTTATTCATTAAACTGTAATGGTTAGCGGTTGGGAAAACAATATCCAGGCTGCCGGTAACTTGACTAAACATGAGGGTCAGGGCCGCGTCCAGGGTGAGACTTAGCCATCCATGGTGACATGTGCCCCATGGCGTCGGGTTGGATTTTCACTCAAAGCACAGACGTGATAATTTGATGAAATCACTGAGCAGCACCACTACCATAAACATTCCTCCCAAGTGAGTATTCCTGTGGGGAATAACATGCTACTGTCACTCACAGATAAGTGTTTTGGTGTTTTTGGCAGCCTCAGTTTGGTGCTGCCAGAAGCAGCTGTTTGCTCAGTGGGGTGTGTGGATAGAGGAGGTTCGCTTTGTATTTGTATGCGCGCTTGGCCTATATTTGCTGACTGTGGCATTGAATTAGTTGGAAAAAAAAAACGCACAGACCAGTTTATACGGATTGTTTACATTTGATCTGCATCTTACGCCTTGAAGGAATTAATATATGCACACACACTTTGCACGAGGCTTAAAGTTTGTGGTTAATGGCAAGGTGACAATTCTCTTTGCTGTGACACACATGGATTCTTTACACACGTATTTGTATGAGAGATGTGTGCATAAACTCCCTTGATCATGTATTCAAAAGAGACACCGTTTCATTCGATTTCAAGACTGTTTCATCACACACAAATTTGTGCACATGCACACACAGGCAAGCGGCTGAAGGTAAGCAAGGAGTAGTGGGGGTTTGCCTTCTAACTGATTAAGGATAGAAAACACTTGTGTCATGGGTTTTTGCCCTAATAAGTCCTGATGGGTGCCGGTGGGTGAACACTGGGGCAGAGGTGTGCTGTGTTTAAAGCTGGGAGTCGGATCGGAGGGCAGAGACGGGGAGGCGGATGTGGATGGTGCAGAAGATTAGACGAATGAGTTGCCTCCTCGGAATCCGGGGCTGAAAGGGGATAGGATGGTGTTTGGGTTACACCACGCTGGGAACGCCGTCCTCTTTAAGTAAGACACACTCGAACAAAGTGCAGCTGATCAGATTAGCGTGGCTGATCGGGTTTCTCAGCAGGCTGTTGGCTCCCACTGTCTGAACATCTTGACTGTTAGTGCTAAACACATGGAAGAACAAAGGGAGTAAAATGAAAGAAAACACCAATAGCTGTGTTGTGAGGCTAAGATGTTAACATGGGAAACTTATTTCATTTGCGGGCTGGGTTTTGCTTCTCGGCATGTTGCAGTCTCTTCCAAGGACAAAGTTATTCACTCTGACGGAAGAGAAAAATTCCTCCAGTGAAGTGGACCTTTGGGACACGGGAACAATATTATCAAGATGAATAGTATCATTCCAGTCCTGTTAGATCTTCTAGTTAAATTAGTTGTGTTGTTGATGCTTTGGGCTCTTGAGAATCCGATTTTCATTAAACAAGGACCCTGAAAATATACCGATGGAGCAGAATGTTCCAGAAATGAAAATTAAATAAGCTTAAATCCACTCATCTTCTGAAAAGATGTAATGATTTCTGTTTTTATTGGTAATTATTGTAAGAGTTGCACAATACACAGTGCATACTCAGGTCTTTAAACCGCATGCGTGTAACATCCTATACTTTACCAGTTTGCTGGAGCTTCACTGCTCTTCATATTTTATGTGACTTTCTGGTAAAATACTTTATCCTTTCCTGTCTGCCATTTTGGTTTTGGAATTATCTTGTTTTCTACTGTCTGCGTTTTGATTTGTTTTGTTCCTGTATGTTTTATGTTTCAAATAATATTGTGGAAAAAATGAGAATGTGAGGAGATGAAACAGAACTGCTGCATAAACAGTTTTCACCAACTTCAAAATAAAAGAACATAAATAAACACCTAATTGCTTAGCAGTCGATAACCGAAATTTCATCACATTTTTAAATTTATTCAACTGAAAGTTTACCAGACAGCCAAGTAAATTACTGCTTTGGAATTTATCTGCAAAATTATATTTAGGGGAGAAAAACATTTTCAAAGATAGTTAAAATGCTGAGTAAAATAATTGTCCTCATCTTGATTCCTCAAAACAAAGTTCTTGTCTTTTTGTCTAAAAGAATCAAGGTTGACATGTCTGACCATAAAACGTTTTTCAAGAAAGTCATTTTCAGTTGAGCTTGAGGTGTGTTTATTTTGGAGAAGGGACTTGTCACCTGGTCGGCTCGCACTCTGCCTGTGTTGATTTAAAACCTGCTTCATCACAGGCCGTGACACCAACTTTGAAAAATTAGACTCTACTTAATACTTGTCAGTACCAGGAAACCAACTGTTTAAATAAACCATCAGTTCTGCCCAAAGCAGAGGTCAAATGATCTGTCATAATTATGGTAAAAGCTTGCTGATTGAGAACAACAGAAAAAAAATAACATTCTCTAAAGGTGCAAAATGCTAAAATGATTTTGGCACAGTATGAGTTGGAGAGAATAAGGAATGAATTAAATCTAAGGCTTTTTCTTTCTAAATCCCTTGAGTTCTGGACAATATATAATTATTCCACCCTGGAAAAACACTGGTGCAAATGCATCGATAAAAACCCATGAGTGTTATTACATCCATGTCCATCATGGCTGTATGTCTAACCTCTGACTGGAACTTTATTAGTTTAACATTCTTTTACATTTCTCCTCTATTTTCTTCAGTTGAAAAAGAAAAAAATCTGGTCTTTTTTTGGCTGTATGACCCGCTGTATTTTTCATTTTCAGTGGCTTTTCGTCCGTGATCCATCCAGGCCAAACCACAATCCCTTATAAGGCCAGTGGAAGCCCCCATCTGGCCCCTTATTTCCATATCAGTTCGGCAGTAACAGACAGGGTTTATACGGGATCATGGCTGGAATGTGAGGCTGCCTGACTATCGGCTGAGCCACAGACCTCCTCGCTTCTGAGCCCAAACCTGGTCAAACCTCTTTGCCCCCTCTTTCGCTGCTCTTCTTACAGCTTTACCTTTCTTTACCAAGATTTTGCATAATTTTTCTGAAGATGCAGAAGTCAGAAATTTGTAGCTCATTTCCAGCTTTCAGTTTTTGACCTGCCAATACTGATTTGTGGTTTAAAATTTTTTTAAGAACTAGAAAATGTATGAGAACAATATCAAAATGTCTTTCTATCCTACCTGTGTAGGATGCGAATGCTGAAGTTCAGCAGTCAGGTTTCCAAAAGGCTTCCAGCATGTGCATATCCAATGAGTTGCATAACAGACAGAAGTCAAAGCTCAAAAGGAGCAAAAAGTGCAATTTTACTGTCCTCTATTCACCCTTCCTGTTATCTGCTTGGAATTGTGCCTTCACTCACTCCAATGCTGCCTGAATTAAATGCAGACGTCTTGATTGTTTGTTGGACAACACAGTCACTGATACTGACAATTGCTAATTTTGAATCTTCTCTACTCATTAACAACTTAATGATTAAAAAGAGCACTGATTAGTGGACAAAACTGAGTATTGAGTGACAAATGAATACTCAATACTCAGTCAATTTCCAGCAAACACATTTTCACTTGGTTTCCTTTTTTTTTTTTACCTTATTCCTGTTCCCATCTTTGTCTATTTTCTAGAATATTTGGCTGTAAAACCAAATATACCAAATAAAGTACTTATTATTGTTTGAAAGTAAAATTGCAACATCCTCTGGTGGCGTTCAGAGCTTACTAAGCAGTGGAGGCACAGACAGCTAAACAAGAGACAAAACCACATCTCAGAGCTTGCAGAAGAGAGGAATGCACCAAAGCTGTACACCACAGCACAACAAACATCCGTATAACTCACAGGACATCAGAAGTTTGAGCTCCGGTCTTTTTCTTCCCTTTTTATGCTTTTACTAACTCCCTCAGCGCGTTCCTCATTATGACTTCTTGTTACCGCGGGCTTTGTTCCCTCCCCGTCAAGCTTTAATATGTAAAGTGTCGACTTTCCTGTGTGTCCGTGTGGTTTGGAATGTTGTCGTAGAGAGTCTGTTTCTGATTAGGTCGGCTCTTGCTAAGCTTTCCCTGTACTGCCACATTTGGGCCTTGCTTGGCAGAGGAGCCTTTAGCGGAAATCTCATCCAGGCCTTAATTGTTTTTAAAAGGCTGGCAGACCTGGCTTTTCTCTTTGGCTCTGATGTTTCTCTCAATCCTCGGCTGCCTCTGTTCTCTGTCTCTCTAGCATCTCTGCATCCTTTTCCACCACGCTGTCCTTTGTACCTCGGCTCTCTCCCAGGGTCTGACACAAATGAGGGGATGTAGGGATGAGAGGGGATCTCATATAGCCTATAATGCTTCTCTCCTCTGGGGCCTGTAGAGCTCATTAACCTACGTTAGTCTCCACATGCCTCCATTAAAGAGAGACACCTGGCTCCCGAGGGCCCAACAGGGAAATGACAAGTCCAGTCTCCTTTTCCTTCATCAGCATCTGAGATGCACATTAGGACAAGAATTGGGCTCGTTACTGCAGCTTATTGTGGTTGTAGTGGTTATTTATGCCAATGTCACCTGCTCCATAGCATGATATGTATATTTCACATTGAAATAATGACATCAGCGTTACATACAAGTGGTTTCTTCCAAAGACAGAATAACAAGCAGCTTCTCGCTTTAAAGGAAAGCAGAGGAGTGTTGAATGTAAACAACAGAAAGCCGTCACACGCAGCAGCCCTGCTTAGCTTCACAGAGACTCTAAGCTGTGGGCATCCTGGCAATTCTCAGATTAACCCTTAAAGTCCATGTTGTGCTTACTTGACACACAACACGTCTGGTACCTTGAAAAAGGATTCATAACCCTTCACCTTTTTTTAACCACATTACAACCGATTGTCAGTAGGTATTATTGAACTTGTGTGATTGACCAATAGGAAGTGAAACTAGATTTTTATTTTTACATTTTTCTGGAATTTGGCCACTCTTGACTTATTGTATATGTGTTCTATGTATAATCACCAGTGAAAACCCTAAACTATATCCAGAGAAGTGACTCTAAATCAGTTTTCTGGTCCTATGACCTGTTCAGGTTAATCTGCTTTGTGCAGACTTGGCCTCATCCACTCTACAATACAAAAGATTTCCCTGGTAAGCAGAATCTCCACCTGGCCACAAAACAAAGGTTGTCTCGTACTTTTATCATAGTGGGGAAGAAAAATAATTGCTATCACATTGATTCTATGTCTATTTTTGTTTAATCATCATTATTTTATACTCTTCCCATTGTTTCCCCTCCCATTCTTTTCCATCCCTTCTCACCCCATCTTTCCGTTTCTCTTTTGTGACACTCCAGGGTGTAAGTTGAACTGCATCACTTTAATGTCAGGCTCCATCTCTTCCACAACACTGACCTCTTTGTCTTCTGCCGTCTGCAATTTATCTGTCCTCTACTTTGCTCTTTTTTCCATTTTCCACTTTCCACTCCATGTTGTGGTGCATCAGTTACTGTAAGGAAGTTACAGCATCCTGGAACCATCCATTTATTGTCAGACCTTTCCTCTTAGTGTATTTTCTTAGACTGTTCCTTCTTATTTATTTATTCTATCTCAAGTACTAATGATTGTAATGTTGCTTTGAGGATCTTCAGACTCCACTAACAGGTTTTTAATGTTTCTCCGAGCCTCATTTTATTGTCCTGGGCTTCTTAGCTGTATCCAGCAGGGACCATGTGGGCAGCAGCTCAACCTCACTTGCTGGACCTGGAGGTTGACTGAACCTCTAGAAGCTGAGCTGGAGTGTATTTAAATCCCGAGCTGCTACAAGCTTTATTTAAAAGAACATTTATTTGTCTGAGGGGCTTGGAGACCATAGAGAGAACAGGAGGGCTGTTTTTATTTTACAAGTGAAGGGTTTAGTTTCCACTTTGGTTCAAGGTGTAAAAGAGCACAACATGCCCAGAGTTGGTACACAAGGTGCTTTACTTTGACAGCCGATCTCAAGTTTGGATTTTTGCTGTACCTTTGTGTTCTGGCCAAGGAAAGGGCCTTAAGTGCTGAAGGGACCACCAACGTGGCTGACCCCTCTCCACACAGCACGCCATCTTGCTGTCAAACAAAAGGAGATGGAAAATAAACGCAACACTTGACAGACTGAACAATGGTGGCATATTTGAAGTGACAAGAATTTACTTTTCAGTGTTGCGTTTATGTTTGAGGCCCTATTTTGCCCCAAAAAGGAAAGCATATGTATTGTAGGTAGAGTTCACACTTGCCCCTTATATCTACAGAGGACTCCATACTAATTAGAAATCCTGGTTAAAGATGTGTAAAAAGCCCTCGGATAAATGAATGAATCATGTATTGTAGTAACATAATGTTGCACTGACTAGTTCTGGAAAGTCCAGCCTGCAAGGAGAAATTTTCCTTTTAAGGAAATGCTCAGTGGCATACATTAAGAATCTTCTAGAAAATATGTTTATTTGACACGTTTCTACTTTAGGTTATCAGAGTCTCATGGTACTTTCATCACTTGTAGACGGCTTCCTCATGGTATAACTAACTACAACTCGACACAGAGGCTTCTTTCTCTCAGCTGCTGACAGGACAAGAGAGAATGTTATTCAATAAGCAGTTGAATCTTCCTCTTTGAAAATCAAGAAATGACCACATGAAAATAGCTGCTTGCCTTAACTTGTCCATATCTGTAGTCTATGATTCACAAACCCAGAAGAGCTGGAGCTGTGACCAACATAGCTGGACAGGAACCCACGTGTATGTTGGGGAGAGAAATGGTAAGAGACTCAAAGAGTGGCGCCTTGAGGGTTCACTTGTAGCCGTATTTACCAGGGATCCCAGTAATTGTGTAGAGCGCTTTACACCATCAGGAAAAAAACAAAACAAAAATGTCTGCTTCAGTTTAAACCCTCTTTAGTCTCCGCATTAATATTAATCTCGGATGATTAGCAACAACAAGCGGTCAATGCTAAGAGCATCATTTTACACCTGCCAGTGAAATCCGTTTCTAAGAGCATCTCAAGTATCCACTTGTGATCAGGATCTCATTTTACCACTCTAGAAATGCAAATTATTTCATAGTTTAAAACACAAGGAGCAGACAGCCTGCTCCAGGTAGAACATTGCTATTACTAATTCCTAAATTACATTATTGAGCTAATTATTGCCAGGTCTCAGAAGGTATTAAGTTATTCAAGCTCATTTTATGCCAATAATGTTATCAAGTGAAGTTATTATATTTATATTATTGAATATTTCTTCATGCAACGTGAGAGTTAGACATGTATGTAAAAAGTGTTTCAGAAATCATATGTCCAGGAAAAACTTTGCTTTTATCAACCATTATGTCAGAACTTGAATAAGCAATATCTTTTTATACATGTTTTTCTTTGAAAATGTGACTTTAAAATGTTTTTTGTTTTTTGCATTTTTTGAGCTTCCCTTGCTAAGCATCAGAGCCTTTTATATATAAACATTAATTATTACTCAAAGTGGAGTACTTATATATATATACATTTTTAAACATGCCTGAGAGGATTTTTAACTTCAATACACTGCCAATGCCGAGGTTATTTGTTTACCACTGACTTATGTTTTTTTTATTTATTTATTTTATTTTTTTATTACACACATCTGACTCCATGGTTCTCTGTAAATTCCTTTGAAAACGATGGACTTTGCCATTTCTTGTCCTTGTTTACTCTCTGGTAAAGGTGAAGTGATTAAATTTAGAAATATTATCCCACTAAATGTACCTGTGAATAAATTACTGAAGGTCAAACCAACTAGTCAAGCAGCTAGCATTGTTACACAAAATAGTCAACATAGGAGGGGAGAGCAGCCAGAAAAGCTCTTTGCTTATTGCAGTTTCTTTCAGTGGAAGAACATCACTGAGGACTCTCCTTAATTCAAACCCCTTTTCTCTTAAATGTAATCCAAATTGTGGCATTCACTTGTTTTAACCCCCTTTAATCAGATCTATTAAATAAGCTCCAATGCAACCAATTCCACTATATGTTATGTTATATATTTGATTTGTGGTTTCTCCCTCAGTCTAAGCTAACTTTAGCCTCTGTGTGTGTGTGTGTGTGTGTGTGTGTGTGTGTGTGTGTGTGTGTGTGTGTGTGTGTGTGTGTGTGTGTGTGTGTCAATTGTATGCTGTGTGTGTGTCAATTGTATGCTGCACAGGAAGTGCTGATGCAAGCTCTAAGGGTCCCTGTCCAGGTAATGGCCTGCAGCGGTACTGCAGCCCGGGGGCTGCCAGAGGAGGAATGACATTTACTGCCACCTTAACTAGCTCATTAGCCTGCTCAACACTCTTTCTCTCTTTTCGTTCCACAGAGGGTAATGAGGATGGCATGATTTTACACAGCCAGTTGTTATTCAGCTCTTGCCTTTCAAGGATATCAAGATGGAACACTTAGATTGTTTTGGGAAATGGCTCCTTGCTCTTCATTGTTCAGGGCTGTTTTTGCACAAGGGGTTCACTCAGTCCGTCTTTGTAAAAACAATTGATGATAGCGTTGAATCTTTATACGTCTGCGTTTGATTGTACTCCTCCATCAACTCTCTGCTATGTACTCGAGTACAGCGAGCTCATCTTTTCATCAGGCCTGATCCAAGAGACTGATTGGCCCCATTGTTCAGAGTAAAGGCTATTGAAATCTGTCTTTCATTCCCTCCAAATAGGCAAACACACATTTTCGTTCACACACAAATTCAGGCATAGACACCTGCCTGCACAGCTATACAAGCTCTCATCTTCATTATGGTGCTTTTGTGGTTGATTGGAGGGTATTTTTTGTAATACCGAGGTGGGACGAACACACTAAAATTGTTGTCTGCTTTGCAGCTCCCCGACGTTTTTCTGTCTTCTGTGGGATGAGGCGATTCCAATGAAAATAACAAAGATTTAATTAAAACATCGACATCTAGTCTACAACCTAAGCCCTCCACTGTTAGCTGCAATCAGTTTTCTGCTCTGGATGACTGGTGTGGCTACTGGGACGTTGAGAAGAACTTGTTTTGTTGGCGTAGGAGTACACTGGCCTTACAATTACATGAACACACATTTCATAGTTACACATATACACTAGAAGCAGGCAGAGCACGGTGTCAGAGGACAGTGTCTACAGCCGCGCTGATGAAATGTTACAGATTCCAGCACAAACCAGACATTTTTTTTTGGTTCTATCAGCACTTTTCTGACTTAAAGCTGCAGACAAAGCTTTTTTTTTTTAAATGTCTAGTGAGTGTTTAATCTATGAAACAACAGGTTGTGGTTAAATTTGTTATTTGGAAAATTTCAAATATTTCTCAAGAGAAAAAACTTGCCTCCCAAATACAAACTTCTTCACGTCACATTAGACATAAAGCAACTTATCTGAATTATTTTGAGGATGCTCATCTCAATTTTTTTTGTTTTCTTGTTTGCATGTTTTCAATTAAGTTCCTCCTTCAAAGGTCTTTATTAATGTCAGCTAATCACTGCCTTCCTGTTTATCTTTTGCTGTCATCCACCAGTATATGCACACATATATTTTCTCTTCAGTGCACTATTTATTTTTGAAAATCTTGCAATGGAAATCGATGCTTCAAAACGCAACTGTGCTTTTCTTACCAGTGTATTTTTATTAGTTGAAAAAAAAAACACATCAGAGGGTAAAGTCTTTAAAAAACCCAAAATGCACTGATAATTAAATAATTCAAAATGGATCACTCTACATGCTAGTTGTGCAAAAACATTTCCATGAAATGGATGTAACACCACAATGTATTTGTTTTGTTCAGCCTGTAACCCAGTGCTCCTTTCTGGAGAAGAAACAGCCTGAAGCCTCTTCTTGTAGTCGGCTCCCCAGTGCCTTCCTTTCACTAATTGACTGAATGGGAAAATGGTCATGATTGCGTGCTTGCATTGCTCCACCACAGCCACTCTATCCTGTGTTTAGAGTGTTAATCCAGTGACTTAGACGTTAGACTGTCTCTGACTCATAAGGAGTTATTGTAAGTCACAGCCATTTGGAGCTATGACCGGAGGCAAAGTGCTGAGGCCTCTGAGTGTCTCCACTCCTTTGCAGCAATCAGACAGCATTACAGGTTCCCACAAGAAGAGGATAAGTCAGCCTGAACTCATCTCCTCAAAGTAAACACATCTTCCCTCTCTATACATGCCAATGTCAGTGCAGTGACAGCAATGCTTAACTAACAAATGTTAAACCTCGGCTACAAGGGCCAGTTGAATGAAGACGTTTTGGCTCCCTTTGAACTTTTGGCACCTCTCTGCAGTTAAATTAAGCTGGTTTTGGTGCCAAATGAGGTGCCCATTTGGCCAACATCAGCCTTTATTCTTTGCAGAAACCAGCAGAAAAGGAAGTGTCCACAGCAAGCAAATGGGCAGCTGTAACCAATCATGAGGCCTCACACTCAGATGGCTCTGCTCACAGCAACTATTCTCTGGCGTGCAGACCAAAACAATAAAGCCCTTTTTTTTCATGATGCTTTAAGTCAACACAAAAATAAAAGGACTACAATGCATGTTCTTTCACTGAGCCTCAGCTCATGGAATTCCCTGTCATTAGAAAAAAACGGCCTTTCTCAGTCAACTAAATTAAGCTGTCTTCATTTGTTTCAGCAAAGTCTTTGTTGGCTTTGTGTCTGCTTGTATTTTCAGTCTGTTTCCTTAATAATAGCCTTGCTTTCACTCGTGTTTTCTAGCATGTGTGCATGTCTCGCTTTGGACGTTTTCGGTGGCATAATACAAAAAAGATGTCTGTTCCAGTTTTAACAGGCTCCATTTCTTAAGGGATCTGATGACAAATTTTTGAGGCCACATAACATTTTACCCATTTGTTCTAAAAGCAGTCTGGCTTAGCTAACCAAGTTTGTTTAGTAGCATGTAGGTAAGCAAGTGCACCGTTCTCACTTTTCAGACAAAACTCTGGGAGACCCATTTCCACGTGAATCTCATCTTTTAATGGAGCACATCTTTGTCATAAACAGGCTCAGGAGTGGCTTTATCATTATTATCAGAACATTTTGGTAACAATAAATTATGTTCTATTTGGACGTAAATGACTGTTTTAAACTGTAAACTATTGTTTTGTCTCTCAGGAAAGGGTCATGGTTCGTTTCTCTCAAGACAAAATCTAGTTTTCTGCTGTGTGTGCACCAAAAGGATGTACTGTTCACAAAAACCTTCTGCGCTAAGACAATATGCGTTGCTCTTCCAATGAAAATCAGAATTAGTTTTTATTTCTTTTCACCTTTAAATATCTAGTCATGGTTGATAAATTCACTACCTAGTCTAAGTGGCTCCAAGTGGTTAAATATTTCTGAAGTAAGTTAGTTAAATGCTGTCAGTCAATCCAAGCATTCGTCATGCTGAGGTGAGTAAATCAGTGCATACAGATTCTGAAAACTGCACAAATTTAGTGGAATTAAACTGGTATTCTAGCTGATCAATGAAGTTGCCTTTTTGGCATTTAACTTGAATAATTTAGCTAAATTGTTAGTTTTCGAAATATGGGCATCAATTAATTCAGTTGTAATCAGTGTAAGATTAAAATTAAATTAAAACCAGATCCTTAAAGGATGGATTTCCCCAACATTTGTCAAGCATATTGAGAGCAGTAAGCACATACACGGGTAACCGTCCTTTTACAGAATATGTATTTGTGCCCAGTAAATGCACCACACTTAGCAGCCCTCACAGGAAACAAAGTTTTTTCCTCAGACACTGCTTCAGGATTTTATGTTTCAACACAAGATCTTTACAAAGTATGTGGGATGTTATAAACGATGGTTTCATTTCCTGTGATGGTCCGCTAAGAGTAAACCACAGCCTGTCAGAAGAAAATCACAATGTTCTTGTCTAAGTTATTAAATACAGCTGTCCAGCATTGTGGACTGATTCCAGAAAAAAGCTCAGCATAAAGATGGGCACTTAAAAAACCCATTTTATGTACTTCACATGCATGCCTTTGGTTATCTAAGACAAAACTGAGCCAGGCCCTGGAGACATGATCATTAGAATCAATTTACTGAGGTTTGGATACCACACATTTGTTTATATTTTCAGTAGAGAAACATATTTTTATTAAAATTCATATTTTAATTCATATTTAAGATTACAACACACTATGCATCTCTATACAATGCATTTATTTTCAGAAAGATGAAACACAAGAGATACATTTACAAGTTAATGGCCTTTAATTTGTACATTCTTTCACCTTAGTTACTGTTGTTGTTGCACCTCTTTATATAATAAGTGTTATAGGCAATTACATTCCCTCTAAGATACCAACTGAGTCATTTGTCGCATTAGAACACATTAACTCCAAGAGTGTATGCAATGGCTGACCGAGCAACGCAACAGACAACCAAATATCACAGCCTCATACAGTGATAATCATTCATAAGCTAAGATGAACCCATAATAAAGCCATCATCACTGAAACTGAAGAGACAACATTTACATACACACACATTTATCTTTGTAATCTATCTGTTGTATCTTTTTAAATCAGAAATGTTTTAGCTTATGGTGTGATAATATAAAATGTAACTCAACAAATCTGCTTTCTTATGAGAGCAGTAGACATGGAAGTTGGGAAAACTAAATATATACAGAAAATTATGAGGTAATTCATATAATCATGTAACAAATCAATAGGTTATAAAAAAACTAATTACTTTATTAAAACTTTATTAAAACTAAGAGTGAAACCAGACTGAGATGCTAAAGATAATGGACTCAATAGAAATGGTAAAAGGTGGACTATGGATTATAAATGGGGAAACATCAGACATAAATATAATACTAATAAACTAAAAGATATGTCTAAAGTATGTTTTGGAGTCATGCATAGTTTCTCCTTTCCACAGATCTTCAGGATTTGCTTACAAGACCTTGAAGTCAATCTGTAGCCAACCCAAGCATTTTTTTTCCACTATGAACAAGCTTCTATAAAACTCATTAAAAAATTAATTTACTTGTGACAAAAATCTCTTCAACTTTAGAAGTGACATAGATCTGCAGATTTTCTTATTGCAGTCAAAGAAACATTGTTTATTTGGGCTAAAGATCATCTATAGGACAGAGGCGGAGAGTTGCGTGTTTTGTACGCTTTATTTTGTCTATGTATTGGGTTGCAGGCGGAGCCAGCGGTCATGACTGCTCACTCATGCAGTGGAGCTACGGGAGTCAGCTGCAGACCTGGCTCTTGCTCAGCGGGGGTAGGATGGGGTGGAGGATCGACAGGAGGGAGGATGTCTAGGTTGGAGAGGAGGAAGGGATAGTCTGTCTGGCTGCTTCAGGCATGTCAGCTGGGCCTGTTCCCCCCCACCCCCATTCTGCTACCCCAGTCTTTTTCACCAATCAGTGATGGATGGGTAGTTCAGAGCAGGAGGTGCTGTGTGACCACTTAGTTCCAACCCACAGCAGGTTTCTTTATACGGCCTTCATTGGGAATTATTGTTATTGAATTATGGAGGACCTCCCTTACTCCTGGTCTGTAGCAGGAAGTAGACATGGAGAACTTTGCCGCAACTAATCATGTGCATCTCTGTTTCTTGCGTCCCTCACCATGTGATCCCTCCACCGCATTTTCTACTCCAACGTCAGAGACGCATCCAGCCTCAGAACATTTGGATTTGTCACACGTGAACAAGCAATGCATCAAAAGCAATAAATAGATAAAGGGATAGTGAGGTGAATATCATAAAAGGCAAGTACTATGTGGGTTTTTTGGCTTTTTTTCATGTGCCTGCCTGTTTGCTCACCTTAGTTGACCCTCAGCCTTGCACTCAGGACTACATTCCTAACACCCATCCATGAATCCTCGCACCGTAGTCTCAACACCCCTCAGCTTCAACCTTTGCACACATGCTCAGCAGAGGAGCAAACACCCAAGAGACTGAAAAATCATTTAAGCATGTATGAGCATTAACACACACAGGCTTGCACATGCGCCATTTGTGTCATGTGCTGAAGCAACCGTTCCATGCCTTTGTAAGGAATTCAGATTATGATTCCCTATCGCTCTGCACCCAGAGGATTACATTAGGCAATGCTTGCTGTGCTCATGTCTGGAACCTATGTATATACAGTAGATTAAGTGCTGAAATTTATTCAGCTTCCGAGGATTGGTTGGTGCCTTAAAATTTGTATGGCGAGACACCAAATTAAATTTCTTGGAAGCGATGTTTAGGCGATTATCATGGGGTAATCTGGTTAAAGATACACTGTTGGTTAAATCTGAGGGATTAACTTTATACCCAACAGGAAATAGTTCATGATACGATGGCAGCTCTCTTTATGTTTCCACTTGACCCCACTAGGAAACCGCATTCCTGTCACACATGAAATAGTTCATTATGGGATTTAGTGACCTCTGACCTCAAACGACTCCCAGCCAGTATGGATTGGCACCTGCATGCAAGAACATGGCATAACCTTGCATCCACGTATCTTTAGCTTTCACTGTATTATGAGTTTTAAGCTTTTTAATGAGTTATTTAAACTGTATATTTTTTTAAGTTTATCACACAACTCCTGTAGATTTTAAAATCAACAATTTGGTGATCCAGTTTTCAGTTAGTGTGACATTTCTCTACTCCACACAAGATAGAAATTATACATACAGACATGAATATAAACACATGCTTACATTAATGAATAGATACATGTCTCAGAGAAATACTACAACTCTGCTCATCAACAAAGTCCAGAAATAATAGTTTGTTAAAACTGAACTCAGATTTTATGGATAGTTCATCTTGTCGTCTTGCAGTACAGAGGAGGGATTTTGATGCATGTTTTTTTATTGACTTTGTACAATGCATCAGTCGATCAAAAAAAAAAAAAACAGACCTTCACCATGATGCTACAATTAGCCTTGAAAGTCTTGCAACGCCACTTCCAAAAGACTTTTTTTTGGGAAGTAGGTTCTCAGAATATTGCTTCCATTACTTTTTTTTTTTTTTTTTACAGTTGATCAAGTGTTGTTAGATTTAAAAGCCTCACTTTTCTGTCTTCAAACATTTTTCGCCACTGGCAAAAAATATGCCAGAGTGGCATATTTTTCTGGGAAATGTCCAGAAAATGTTTGACTTGTTAAGCTTGAAGTCTCTGGCTTTGGAATAGGAGTTTCTTATATGGTCAGCTCACAGTCCATGGTGAAGTAGAACCTGCTTCACTGTGGTCACTAGTGTGTGGGATAAGCTAATCATAAAATGAAAACTCATGTTTTTATTTTCCCCTGACCACCATAACTGCCTGCCCTTTATTCTTGGGTGGACAATTTGGCTGAAACCTCAACACAAATAGGTGTTCCAACAGGACAACAAAAGCCAAAAGAAACATAGTTCAGGAAGGTTAACATTACACTTTCTGGGTGGCCTGCCTTAAGCTCTGACCTCAATCTTTTTGAAATTTAGAGTAGAAATGAGCTCTACCAGTTCTGCCAAGAGTAGTGGTGACACATTCAGCCGGATTTATACCAAAAACTTATTCATGGGAATGAAAAGCCAGTGTGTTTTCTGCGACTTCCTAACTGATGTTAAAACAAATTTTTAAAGCTGTAAGTTATATTCTAGATGGCAACCCAGTTCAACTTTATAAAAATCATCGCTCCAACTTAAAAAAATCATGCACATAAATACTTAATTGATCATTCATGGCTATGGGTTTACATGCACTTTGACTGGAAATGTTGACTGTTTGCTCGTTCAAGAAGAGAAAGCAGCTCCTAAATCACATGCATCTTTTTTCTACTCTGAGGTGCAGTAAAGAGGTTTATAGCCCAAGAAGACAGATTTTTTCCAAGCCTGAACGCTGCAGAGTGAGTGATGTACACCATTCTGTCTGCAGTTTTCTGTTTCTCTCACCTTCTGTTCATAAAGGGACAGTAAATCAACTGTACGGCTGTTGGTCTTGTTTTGTTCATTTTCAATGCCCTCTGACCTTCCCTTTTTAACTATTCATGGGGGAGGGTGTGTGTATGGGTGTCCTAGGGGTTATAAACTGTCTGTCCTCCAAGACAGAGAAAATACCCCCTTGGGTATGCCAAAAACCGTTAACTATCCAAACCCCATCTTGCTCTTCCTCCCCCTTGTCTGCTTTCTTTTTGCACTTTCCTCTCTCATATGGACACAATTATTTGGCCTCTTGTTTCAGACGAACAAAGAGCTTGTAAGCAGTGGTTAGAGGAGGGGGTTATGGGGGCGAGTGTTGGGGAGGCATGTAGACAAATCATATCACTGGGTTGTGAATCCTGCCCACAATGCCTGCACTATTTCCTACCCCCTTCCCCTATCCACCCACCTGGAAAAACAAGCGTCTACATTTGTGTGGACACCAACATTTATGTGGTTTCTGCAGTAAGAACAAGTCAGGGACACCAGGAGAGAGAGCAGGGAAGATGTATTTTTCCACAGAGAGAATGCAAGCCCAGTTGTGGGATAACAGGAAGCCAGGGAGTTTGGAGGGGGGGAATCTGTACTGAGTTGGTCAAACTTGGACTCTGGATGGAGTCTGTGGTCAGCTTATGAATAAGAGAAAAAAACAGAAGCCTATTGTCTGATGTGGCTTTTCTCACAGTTTTTAATGCCACTAATGACAAAAAAGAACATTGTGCCTTTCATGCCAGCCGCTTTCTTACCAGCTTTGCGCTTTTCAGTGAATTTATCGATTGCGTAGAGATGAATGATTTCATCCTAAATTTAGCCGAGTGCGGATGGAGCAGAGAGAGAAAACAGCCCAGCAAAGCGTGCTTCCCTTTCAGATTTCACGCCAGCCTTGCATGCTCTTTGGCTGACAATGTTTTTGTGTAACAAACACCCGCATAGCTCCCGCTGCTAATGCTAGACATTACCTCACAGAAGTGGATTTATACACAGGAAATAGCTTGTCCCGCAGGTAATATGGGCTGCAATCAGTCAGCAGGGAAGATCATACTTCTCAGTTGCAGACACAGCAGAGATAGCCCCTTAGAGCTTCAGCTACTCTGCACAGAGTTCATGGGGGGAAACAGAGAGGAAGAACTTGCACAGCTCTTTATTCATTCACTCTCTTTGGTGCTCAAGGCTACAGCACGGTGATGTGTATCTGTAAGAACATGGTAGCAGTGTTGGTTCTTGCTGGGACTCATCCCCTCGTTCAAACATTTAAGACAGCCACTGATTTGAAATGTCGAAGTGCAAGATCTTACATGATTCTGCTTATTCTAGTTCCCTAGAGTTATTCCCAAGCGAGTAGGGAGTCGGATTCTGTTATTGCACATCTTGAACTTCTTTACACACACACACACACACACACACACACACACACACACACACACACACACACACACACACACACACACACACACAGGCTTGGTGCTGATCTGCACTAATGCCCTAATGGCACTGTCCTACATACTTGGTACGCTATAGTGTCTGCTGACAATTTCAGCCACCCACCCGGTGCTGGAGGAGGATAAGGAGGAAAGGGGAACAAGCTGGGAGGGGAAGGCTGTCTGTTGACACTCATTTCTCAATGCTCCTGGCCTGCTACTTGCCTCTGACAAAGCATTAGAGGTATAAAGGGACATTATGAGGGATAGTCTTCTTTTTTATGTTTTAAAATAATTGGAAACATCTTGGTTGACGAAACCTTTTTAAAATTGTCTACCAAGTTTCTGCATGTTTCCATTTTTATTTGCTGTCTTTGAGGTTTAAAGACCTGCTTGCCATATAGATTTAAGTCAGAGCCTCTCCAAAATTGCTTCCTGTCAGGAGAAAAAAATTTAATTAAAATTTAAAGATTGCCGTACACCTGAATTTCTCAGCAGTATGTTTAGCTTTGGCTTTATATATATGAATTAGGTAGAATCGTGACATGACTTGAGGACAGGATGCAGCAACGTCTGTACCAAGATGGATCACTTGAATCCAGTCAAGGATGCCAAATATAGTGGCTGTGGTGCAGGATGGTCAGAGTAATATTTTTAAAAAATATCTATGTCAGGTTGTGGTCAGATTTGATTAAAAATTTTAATCGAGTTAATTGAAGGATTTCTAATTCATTCCATTTTAAGAAACAAAACAGTATTTTGACTATAAGCACAATTTTTTATTTCAAAAGCCCTTCTTGCATCTAAATATTTGAGTAAATAGATATTTGTGCTCAACAACAAACATTTATTGTTTTTAATCTAAGTTATTCAACCATCAGATTCATGCAAATTGCTATTATCCTCATTCAGCTTTCAAGTGTTTCAGAAACCCTGATGATTCATGTAGCTTTTTTGAAAGAATCCTTCTGTAGAGATGTGGGCTGTGGATGATGACGACATTAGTGTTGGGTTTGTCTATGTGCTTCCTGCAACACGTTTAGTGTTGATGGGTTTTTTTAAGCTTGGGCAGGTTTGGTGATAGGCTAACTCCTTTTTGCACAACTTTCACACAGCAGTCTTTTTGATCAACCCGTCAGATCATTTTTTGAAGCAAAAATTAGAGACATGGCTTTGGCGTCTTGTTGTTTGCGAATGTCGCTTGTGCGTCAGGTTTGCGCCAGAAATGTGCAAATACAAAGGTTTAAATTAAGGTAAAACCTTTAACGTTCCTAAATTGGTGTATTTGAACTTAACGTGTTAAAATTCTATTAATATTTTGTGACGCACATGACTTCTGAAAGGTTTCATCTTTGTGAATCAGTAATGTTTGACACAAATTGTAAGCAAAGCACATAGTATTGACTCAGCTGAGTTCCACTTCTCTGCTCTTGTGGTCAGACAGATGAAAGCTCACATCTACTCTGGACATGATAGAGTCGATTTATGAATGACCAGAGGCAGCTTAAAGAGGACCTCATCTTTGTGCTGTATGGCATAAATTTCTTGTCAAAAAGGCTTTTTATTAGTTGTACTATACATACATAAATCAGCCATAAGAAAATGGCCATCAAGCAACATAGCCAGCTTCCATCTCTGTTTTATGTTTGTGCAAGGACAGCAGTAAATTTGCAGCTTCTGCAAAAAAATTTGCCCTCTAAAAACCTTCTTACTAGTCCTAGGACGTGACGACATCTCCTGCCTAAAGTGTTCCAAGGATGTAAATAATTTCCCTGTTCCCAAGTGTCACCCAGGTTCATGCTTTAATGTGCTTTGTGTCCTAACTGGTCACAAGATTCTACCTGAGAGCTAGCTGGTTATCACACAGGAAGTGCCACTGTTTGCAGTTCCTGTTCATCCATCCCACCTTGAACCCTTCATTGTCCATCCATCGTGTTTCCCTCTGCCTACGGTAGAAAAGCAGAAGCTCTGCTGTGTGATGGAGGTGTGTATTGACCCAGGGAGGCGATGAGGATGGAATGCTAATAGGGTTAATAGAATTAATGGCCCTGTCAAGCTTGTGGAGGAGAGTCGGGCTTCTTACTGGTAGTTTGGAAGTTGATTGCCTTTATTTGCTGGAGCGACACTCTGGTTCTGATTTCAATGTTTTTTCTTTATTGTTTGCTCATGTTTCTCTGTCTTTCTCGTCATTTTCTTGCTCTTTCTAAGCAATTGGTTTCTCTTTTACCATACAATTATCTCTGCAAATGTTTAAGTTTCTCTAAGAATGCGTCTTTGTATCCTCTGTGAAATTATTGATTGATTAAAGTGGTTTTAATTTTTTAGTTTCCCTGTGTCTTAGCTGCACAATGATTTGTGGGATTTAATATGCGTGCCTGTTTTGTGTGATTTCCTGAGTGAGTCTATGATGCTGCACGGCTCGTGTGTGTGTGCGTGTGTGTGTGTGCAATAATGGAAGGTTGACATTTAAAGCAGTGTATTTAGTGCCAATGAATTAGCATACTTTAACTGGCTGTTCTATCCCTTCTGGAGGGAAGCAGGCATTAAATCCACGAAGCTAGATTGGTCGGCATTTTTAAAGAGCTTTAGTGAAGATTCATAGACTACGAAATGTGCCACCATCACACGAGAGAACGCAACCAACCAACCCACCCACACACACACACACACACACACACATCCTTTGCTATCTTCTCCAAATGTGTCCCTCTGTCTCTTTTTTTAAGCTTACTCTGACCTGGGTATACGCTGCTCTTTTATTCTGCATACACAGCGTTTTCCCCTCCTGCCACTTCAGACCATGTGTTTGAGTTATGATGGTGATGAGGGCAGATGGAGGAGTTTGCGTGTGTTTGTGTGTGTGTGTGTGTGTTTTCCCCAGTGTTTGGGGTGGATAAAGGGGGACACTCTGTCACCATCACGTCTTTCCTGATGTGCATCTCTGAGGTCCACAGAAACATTTCGGGCCGTTGTTTCTTCGCATGTGATTTGCAAACAGAAAAAATCTCTGCATTATGTCAGTGTGGCTGTCTGACCTGGTCTTTGTGTTGCATTCACTAAATGTCATTAATGTGCAAAGATAGGTTGAGAACAGAGAGCATAAATCCTTCTTCACAGAGCTTTCTAATTAGCCGAATAATGAATCAGGGCTGCATTTACTGCTTTCACCCAGAGCAAATATGACTGAAAGTCACTAGCTTGTTTTATGTGCAGACAGCATTACATGGAGTGGAGTTATTAACACCATCTTTAACACACACCTGGTTGTATAGTTTATGTTGTATGATTTATGATCAATTGGAAATGTCCTACAAATCAAAGCCTTGTTCAGGTATAATGCTCTTCTTGGCAGAATAATTAGGCCACATAGAAAAAACAATCAAGACAATCATAACTGATTATAGCTGCATAGCATTAGTAAAATAATATAGTAAAAGTGTGTCAGAGTTCACAATGGTTTGTGCATATAGAGTTACAGAGTAATCAATGTGACTAACAAGCATATGGAGCACCTTGACAAACTGTGATATTGAGTTAAAAGCTTATTTTCGTCAGAATAAATATTTCAAGATGAACAAAGACGAAATAGTTTCAGTTCTTCAAAGTATAAACATGCAGGCCAAACAAAGGTTTTGAAATACTGGTTTTGTTTAAATTCTGTAGTACAAATAATCTGTCCATTAGAAATTTTTCATCACCTATAGTCTTTATCAGATTCTACAGTTGTTAAAATACAAAAAAATAAAAAACTCCAAGGATTTAAGAGTCATGCTTGCTTTTCTCTATTTCCAGTAAAACGTATTGAAAGCGACACACAGTGCAGATGCACATCTGATCCCTCAATTAAACAATGGAAAATTTCAATGCTCTATCACTTGAATATTTAATTGCAGCATTACTGCCAGATTTATTACGTAGGGGCTCTGGCCAGAGCAGAGAGCTATTACAGTACAACACAGAGGTGAACTGGGTTTATCAAGGAGTCGTGTCCTGGCATATCCTGTTTTCAGTTTTGTGCTGGAATGCCTTCGCCGCCTCGCAGACCTTTAATGTCTGCAGCACTGAGACATCAGAGGGTTTCCTTAAAGACCACAAATAAACCGAATGCGATGGAGCAATCATTCTTAAACCGGGCCGGCTCGAGGCGGAGATGGGCAATGATGTAACTTTAAAAAAAAAAAAAAGAATATTCACAAGGTTTTCAGTTGATTCCCTGCTGTCCTCCTGCCCAAAGGGGAGAGGGGTTGCCATGGCAACCCTTGTCCGGCACATGGGGTTCTGGCCTGCTTTTCTTGTGAGCATTTTGAAAGGGGTCAGACAATCCAACCCCCGCTGGTTCACAAGTAGCATCGCTGTGACTCTGCAAACGGACTGATTGGACCACCCCTGTCCCTCTCTGCTCGCCCTCCTTTCACATCCTCGCCCCCCCCTTACTTTGTTTCTGCCCCCCTGACAGGGTTACAGATTCACAGTGTAGTGTCCATCTTGCCATCCCCCTTTTCTTCTCAATGTAAAGGAGGAGCTTCAATTATCCAAGGAATAATAGCAACTTGATAGGTGAGGGGTTAAAGGTTGTGACACGTGTTTCTATGGAGTTTAATGTGGTATGGGATATTATTTGGACTTGAGGGGTATGCAAAGTTTTGCCTAAAGGTACTTAACCTCTCTGCAAGCACCTCTTTTGGTTGTATTAGAAAAATTAAGGTGTTTGCAAAGTTCAGACTTTACAGTGATCCCAAGGAAAACTCAAAGTCTACCAAGGTGGTTAATATAGTCGCCTAACCTGAACTCTATTGAAAAATGTCTGGTCTTGGGGGAAAAATTACAAATGTTGCAGCATTAAAAACATCCATAGAATGGAAGAGTTTGCCATGAGTGGGCTGGGATTTCTGAGAAAAGTTGCCAAAAGCTTGACTGGTTATGTATCAGACTGCAACAAGTCATAGCAGCAAACTAATGCTCTGCTAAAGATGGTTTCCATGAGAGGATGAACAATTTTGGTCATTAAAAGTGGCCTCATTTGATTAATTTCGTCTTTGGCTATCTAGATTGTCCCTGTTTAGTGTTTATCGCAACCATCTGCTAGTTTGTTTATGTTGCCAACAACTTTAATGCCGAGTTTTGGGATTCAATAGTTTTCGGCTCAATTTGAATGTAGAAAAGATCTGTTAGAAAAGAGCAGGCTGCAAGCAAGCAGATGTCAGAAACACTGAAACAATAGCTTATTGACTGATCAAAGATGGTACCAAAATAAACCAAATATGGATCCTGCAGATCCCTTCTTCAGTTTTATCCTGTTTCTTCTCTCTGTGTCTGTCTCTTTGTGCTATTCTTTGAGTAGTCTCTTCAGTTTCTTTTTTCCACTTGTCGTCTTGCCTAGTCATGCACATATCTCATTCCCAATCCATTATATATCAATCACATTCTCAAGTTAAATGTTTTTTTTCCTTCCAACAGAACCATTTTCACAATTGTGATAAAGTACTGCTATATCTATGAACAAATCACAATTATTGTTCATGTTGTTAGACCTAAATAAAGTCCAATAAAGTTAAAAATCTCCAATTCAAATGCTTTTCTTTTGTAGTTCTTCTAAACAGAGTAATATGTAGTTCTTTGATGGAAATTAAAAGTAAAATATGTGGGTCTGCTCATGTGATCCTTCATGAACACTCATGCCAGCCCTGAACTGCTCCAGTGGAAATCAAACGAGCATTTAGTTTCAAAACTACAGAAATAAGCTACGTTTATCAAAAGCCAGTGCTGCAAATGGCAGGCATATCATCCGCTGCGTGAAGCATATCGGGACATCATTGATGCTCGTGCGTATTACTGAAGTAAAAGGTAGGCTTGATTGGCTTGATTGAAGTGTTTTGTATGTTTTTTTTTCTTCTCATTTATGGTTCGTATCCCGCTGGCTATAATTTCTAAGCGTCTCACCGCTCCCTGCCAATCTTGTCCCACATTTAAATCTCACAAATCCGGTGGGAGGAATTGAAACAATTTCAGCTAATTTGCCCCTCACCTGAACCTTTTCCTGAGCTACTTTTTGATGCACGTATCTTTTGTGATCTACTTTGAAGAACACCAGGGGAGAAAGCAGAAAGGGTGATATTTCCTTCTGGCTCAGGCTGTTTGACTTTCCCATAATAACTTTTGTCTCACTATCAGAGGCTGTGTGTGTACCGCATGTAATGTGATTGTTTTGTTCCTTGCTTATTTACTCACATGAAACGAGCTTGACTTTTTTTTCCCCTCACTTTCTTCCGTCTGCTCGTACATCATAGCAGTCAGAGTGCCACCTTTGAAGCATAATTTTCCCTGGAGACAAGCCTTCCTTATCACAAGTCATGCTTTTGTGAGGAGGTGTATGCTACCTTGTTCTCATTACAAGGAATTGTTAACTGAGAGACACAAAAAAGGTGTGTGTGTGTGTGTGTGTGTGTGTGTGTGTTTGTGTGCGTGTGCGTGTGCGCGTGCGCTTGTAGATAGTTNGTGTGTGTGTGTGTGTGTGTGTGTGTGTGTGTGTGTGTGTGTGTGTGTGTGTGTGTGTGTGTGTGTGTGTGTGTGCGCGCGCTTGTAGATAGTTGTGTGAATATATACTTTAATGTTAGCAGAATGCTGTCTGTGTTTTACCTGGAAGTTAATTTGGACTGAAGTGCGAATGGTCATGACAAAAAGAAATAATGACTTTGTTCAATTATCGGGTTTTAAGACTGCATACAAATGATCTGGTCTTTATCAGTTCTTCCATAATTGAAATCAGGCCCAACGTGGGATAAAAAACATGCCCAAAAGATTTCACCACACTATTTTTCTTCTATTAAACACTTTCATTTTGGCAGATAATGCCAAAATGAAAAAGCTGTGTGAAGCTCTAAAAGCTGACCCAATAATTCAGAAGTTCATAGAACTTTTTTTGCTTGACTTTCCAGTGTCTTCCATTGCTGTTAAGACGTTTTGGCCCACTTCTTTCCAACATTGCTCCAACTCATTCAGGTTTCCAAGGCTCTCTTATTATTCCACCACAACATTTTAGCTTATTTCACCCAGAAGGTTTTCTGTTGTAGAATTTCTATTGAGTTTGTCATCTTTTTGCTGAATTCTCCAGATTCACTCAAGCTTTAGCTGTCTAACTGAGGACCTAACTTTGGCTTCACACTTAGTTATTTGGTTTTCAGAGGAGTTGAACTCAGTGGCTCAAAATTCCAAACTACTTGGCTCCAGATCAATCCCAAATCATCATCCCTCCACCATCGTACTTCTTGCTGAACGTCTGTGCAAACGGAGGTTTGCGTCATGGAAAAATGTGAAAAAGGATCCTGTTCAAGAAGTCTTGCCTTTCAAGAGACATTTCTCTTTCAGCCGTTCCTAAAAAAGCATGCTTCCTCAGTGTTTTTCTAATTGGGCTGTCATGAAGTTTCACATTTTAACCTGCTAAGTAAAGTCTGAAATGGAACTGTTGTTTTTTTTTGGCATTTCCCTCAGCATGGCACAGCCTGACCTTACGGCAAATTTGCTCAGATTCATTCATTTATGGGATGATGGACAGTTGCCTTAAATGTTTTTTCTTTTGTGAATAATCATTACCTTAGAATGATGGACTTCACATGGTTTGAAAATGCTATTATTACCGCAACCGAAAAGAATGGCAGCAGTAATTGCTTAAGTCATTTTTGATGTCTTGTGTTAACAAACACCCATAAGCATCAGACCAGCAAAACTGCACAAACTTCTGCTTTTACAAGGGTGGTTATACTTTGTGAGGCTCAAATTGTTTTCCACATATAGATTTTCTATTTTGTCTTATATTTTTTGTTTAAAAACAAACAGTGATTTGAGCCATTTTAGAACCTATTGAAGACCTGGAACATTTTATTATGTCCTGATAGTTAAACCCCTTAATGGCTGTACGTCCTTTTCCCTGTAGCTGCTTTTGTTGCTTGGCTGTTTATTCTTTCGCTTTTCATTTTCAGTCAATGAGCCTTTTGTACTTTAACAACACATTTATTTAATCCTTTTTTGACTTCAGTCAGCAAGTAAAGAAAAAAAAAGATTGTAGCTCTTGCTGTTTGGTGTACAAACCATTTGTATTTTACTTCTCAGACTTATTTGTCTGCCTCTCTGATACCCTGTGTTTTGAGAGCTAAAGCAGAAAATCCCTCCCATCATGTCCCTTCTGTTTTTGCTCTCTCAGAACTTTGCTGGCTTGCCTCCACCAGTGCTATATTGGTCTCTGTTTCGAGTTTTAATACTGTTGCTAAATATAGGCCTCACATTGTGCCGCTGCGCTTAATGTGCGTGCTCGGGCTGATTAGAGCGGTGGCCTGATCTCACCCCCTCCTCAGACCCCTAATGCGTGCCGCAGGCTCCGGTTTCTCTTTTGGAAACGGGGGCAAACAGAAGAAAGTGCTGAAACCATCATGTTCCGGGTTGTAAGTTATGCGACTCATAGAGGTGGAAATATAGAAGCCCTAAAAGGCAATTAAGGGCAAGTTGGAGGTACTAAAGCTTTCGGATGATCCGTTGTCAGGACTCATTGGAGATCAATTTAACAGGGTGTTTCTGATTTCAATATTTACAGCAAATCGATGGCAGGAAAAAACGATTCACTCGAAATGCCATCAAGTGTGATTTGTCCTCTGCAGCAGCTTCTATTAATGTTTAAACGGACGCAGAGAGGTGTTGTAGAGTAAAGGGTTAACTGCTTTGTTCATGGAGGATAGAAGGAAATCAATAAAATTTATGGTGCCCGGCCAAAAATATGAAGCAATTGCCTCTTGTATTGATTGGAGGCTCGGGTCATTTTTGCAGATATAGTGCCACCTTCTCCTTTAAAGCTTGTTTCCCTTCCTGTAATTTACCTCTTTTTCCTGCTACATCATCCCCTGAGAATGCAGTCTGTTTTCCCCCCTTACTTTTTTTCCAAACCCCTCATCTGTCCGTGTTCCTTACCTCTCCCCTCGTCACCCCTTTCCTGTCCTCTCTCAGGTTCCTCTCCCCTGTCACAATAGCATGGCCTCTCCAGCCTCAGCCTGTCCAAGGGGAATTGACACATAGTGCACTCGGCCAAACGGGCTAACGTGAGCCTCGTGGAAGCTTATAATGTACAACAGGAACAGGAACAAAAGAGACGGCATGCAGTGCTGGTGGGAGCCACCTCACACACTTGCACGCTGCGCATTTCTCCATCCCGCTCGCAGCTGACACCAGAATTCTTCAGCCTGCCACCGGTGATGGATTAGATGCGTTATCGAGGTGGAGACAGGCTCCATGTTTTCTCCCAGTGTGAGAAGAGAAGGGGAAATAGGGACACACACACACACACACACACACACACACACACACACACACACACACACACACACACACACACACACACACACAGCCAGCTGAATGGGTTGTTCCTGCTCCAACTCAAGTAAAGGAATACAGTAGCAGTCTGCTACATTTCCAGCCAGGTTTCCGGGTTGGACACATGAGCCGTGTCTTCTTCAGGCTGATGAATACAAGTGGCTGATTTCAACCAGTCTTGTGTGTGAGTTCAAGTTCTAACAAGTCATTTTCTTGTTTCAAAGCATCTTGCATTAAAATTGTAACAAGGGTAACCATTAATTTGCCTGTTTTACCCATAGTATAAAAACCTTGGCTAAGAATACATGTCTCAACATATTAACCAGAAAGGGATGTGATCCATTCTGCTTAAAACAGAAAAGAAACAATCATTTTTACTACTGACGTTATAAAACAAGTTGAATATTCATCTAAAAGTTTGCTCTTTTGCATTTTTCACTTTTGTTTACACAAAAACATAAATAAAACTTAGTGTTGACTTTGCAGAATATTCTTCCTTTGCACATTAAGTACCATTAAAATAATCTGATATTAGCTGGTTAATCTTTCTGATAAACTTATATTATTCAAACTCTATTTCTAAAACCAAGTTACCTTAAAAATTCAGCCACTTATCACTTTAATTTTCTAACTAAAGAATGGAGCCCTTACTTTTTATTACTGAAAATATTTCTAAACAGCTGAATTTGCCTTTCTTGTGAGTGAGGGAAGAAGTAAAGTAACATTCGTTCTGCCAGATAATTGGGAGTGTAAAATAAAAAGTAGAGAAGGAAGCCAGACAGCACACAAAGGTAAGAAGTAAAGTGAAAAGTTAATGGCAGTAGTAATTTCTTTAGTGGCTTCATCAAACAGAGAAACACAGCAAATCAGCACATTTTAGGATTTCCTGGAAGATAATCTAAAACAGGATAACTGCAATGTCTCTGTTTCATCAGCACTATTACTGTTGGTAGCTGTATTATTTTAACTTCCTGATAGCTAGACTTTTGTGATCTATATCTTTTTTAAATCATTGGTTATACCCTTATGATTGTGCTTTGATCTGTTTTTGGCTTCTTATGTATTTCTGATGGTTTTTTTTTCTTCTTTGACACATACCACTCATCCCTTCACACTCATTCATCTCGATGCCTGAAGGGCCTGGCTTGTGTTGTCATGCATGCTTATCCATTAGGATAGTCAGTGGGTCTGTCAGCACACCTCACACCCCTCTGCCACTATTCTTTCTCACCTTCATATATTCGCTTGAGAGGCTTTTGGATAAACAAACACCTTATCTATGAACTTTAAAGGAAGAAATAAAGGTTTATATAATGCTGGACCTCCTGCTGCATCGTGAGCTCAGATAAATTGCTTGGTTTATATATAATTTTTAATTCCTATCATACAACTACTGTGACTTCTTATCTCCGTGTGTAAAAGTAGAATATTTTCAAGGTTTGGCGTGTGTTACAGAATAGTGGATAATGTCTTTGTCTTGTGACCAGAGTGCCCGTCTTGTCACAGAAGCCTTTGAAATCCCGGACGACTCCTGACAAGCTTGACTTGGTCTCAAAATCCTGTCAGTCTGACACTTAGCCCATTTGGTCCAAGCCACAGAGCAATCTCAGCATCAAATTCAAGCCATTTACCAGAGGCCAAGATGGGCTCCATCAGGTGGATTGGATTTGATTGTATAGGATTTACGGAGGCCTTTGTCAAATCTGTCCGACCTGTGCTTTTTGTTTTCAATTGGTTTGACCCTACTTGACAGAGCTCCCCCTTTCCTAAGCAGAGCCTGTCTGTGGTGGCTCTGTGAGGGGTCAGTGCTTCTTTGAGACAGAGCGTGGAAGTGTGTAGTGGTGGTGTACTTTTGCAGAATTTAATCCAGTGTGTGGGATCAAGCAGATAAAAGCAGTGGCTGTCACTCGCGCTCTCGAGACTGCGGAACTGGATAAGCGCAGATGCAGAAGATGGCTGTCAGATTGGATATTTAGGAAGTTCAACTTTTAACTCTCTGAAAAGTGAACTTGTCTGAGTTTCATCCAGAAAACCACATTTTGCAGAAATTCAACTCTTCTGCTATTCCAATGCAAGGTGTAGGCGGGGGAACATACAATTAGATTTTTTATTTTTCTTTGCCGATTTTGACACAAGGTTTGCAGAGAACCTCCCTTGTGTGGCTTGGTAAAGATTCCCATACACGGCTTACAGTTTTCTCTGCCAGCTGAAATACAGAGGCAAAATAATCTACACCCTCAGACTGATCTGTATTTGGCTTGGCAGCTACCTGTGCACAAGCATCTCCGGTTTCAGAGAACTAACATCCCTCAAGGCTAATGGTTAAAAATAGGATTTAGACAAATCTGAAATGAAAATTGCTCTCAGGTAATAGTTAGCAGCTGAGCTATTAAATGGGGAAAGAAAAAAAAAGAATTTAGTGCCGAACAAACACTATGTATTGTCTGGCTTTAAAATCCAGATGGGAAAGTTTAGAGACGTCATTTCGTTTTGATTTTCTTAAATGTTTTTTTTTTTTTTTTTTTATCATAAACTAACATTTAATGTGACAAATACAGCAGCATATTCATTTTGCAGTTTATTTAGAGAAAAAAACTATGCAAGCATGTATTGCTCTACATGAAAATACAATTGATCTCTGCTGTTAAATCATAAATTGTGATTAAATGTTTTTTGTTTATTTGACACACCCACAACTGATTCAAGATATCGCTTAAACAAGAAACGTCTGCTGGTGTGTATAGATTGAAAGATTTAAAAATGCAACACATCCTGCAACACATGATGCAGAACTTTCCACCACAACATTTCAAAAAGCAAAACTAATTTGTTTGTTTGCAGTGGAACAATGATCTGAAACTCTCTAGCAAATCCACTTCTACACGTCACAAATAAACTTAAGAAAATAAAGGTTTCAGTGGCCTAGTTAATGATTAGACTTAAATCCGATATGCGGCGATTTTACAGTCAGTTTGTTTGATAAAAAGTCTCCATTGAGAAATGGGACAAGATTCTCTCACAGTGGATCAAGATACTTTATGAAAACCACCACAAATAACCTTATTTGATGCTGTTTAATTTTAGATGTTGGGGACAGTTGCATGTTTTCATTGTCCAGGTTTGTTTGGGAACTTTCTTTGTCTAAGAAATTAAATCATCATTTTAAAAATTCTTTATTTAGTTTATCTTTGGCTGATACGGAAATTTGCTTGTTCTAAAATACTTAAGCCTGAACAAGAAAGGGAAAAACTAGAAAAGTCTGTTTTGGGGCAACTACTTTTTACACGACACTTTCCGTCTGGATTCCTTAACAGAGGAATTTGGGGAGTTTAGTGTTTGTGTAAAGGTTTTTGTTGTTGCTTTAGCTGCTCCTGAGGAGTTTTATGGTATGACACAACGAGCTGTCTTGCTGGGTGGGATGTGTCTTTTGAATGAATGACAGTTTTGGCCTTTACTTCTCCTTCCGTCTCTGAGCTGCAGCATCCATAATGCACTGCAAAAGCACACATTTGCTGCACTTTTAGCCAGGATTTATTCAGCCCTTTTCACTCAAGCAAATTGCTTCTCATAGACTCTCACAGTTGGTGATCCACTGTCTGGCACTGTGTTCAAAACCACAGACCAAGGCAGAGCGGCGGAGAGAGGAAGAGGGAGAAGGGCAATCTGGATTGCAGTTTGGTCAATCTTCAAACGTTTTTCCAGGGTGCTTACATGGTCTGATCAAAAGCCCCCCTCTGGCATGGACCCTTGTAGCCACAAGGGGAGGCCTCTGATGCCTCTGCCATCATTTCCCTCAGGCATATCCCTCAACTCAAATCCCCAGCTCTCTTACTTTTAGGAACCATAACATAAAACATACATGTAGTTGGCGTCTTAACGGAAAACAAATGATGTGCTTTTTGAAACTGATGTGAACTGTTGAATCGAGCCTCCGTTTGAGACCTGCTCTTTGAAGATGGCTTTTCTTGTGTTTTTATTCATACTGCAAATGATGATTTATGTCTTTTTCGTCTTGCACTAACTGTGCTGTTGTTCAACCAATCAGATGCGATGACAGAGCAAGAATTACAAAATCATAATTTGTTTTGGTTTATTAAAGGGCAACCAAAACCAACCTTCTCCCATGTTGAAAATATAATTGGCCTTTACACCTAAATAACTGGTTATGTCACCAATGACAACAACCACTTCCATCAAGCATTTGTAGTAACTGGCAGTAAGCTTTTGATGTGGTGTTTTACTTCAGCTGTACTGGATTGTTTTCAGAATGGCCTGTTAAAAGTTATGCAACAGCATCTCAAACTGTTGAAAATTAGACTTTGACTAGACCACTCCATAAGCTTCTTTTTTTTTTTTTTTTGAGCCAATTAAAGTTGAACTTGGTAGTGTGCTTAGGAAATCCCCCTTTTTTAAATACATTATTTTGCATAGAAAATTACATATCTTCCTCTCAAGTTGAACTTTTTTCTGCCAGTTTATTTCAAATATTACCTAGACTAGTACTAAAACAGGTATCTCAGCAAAATACTTGCAAACATACTGGGCGGCTGAAGCAGCTTTGCAATGTTTGAAGAAATTTCATATTTAGTGGCTTTATGCATCAGCTCTAAAAATATTAACATTTTTTATGTAAGATTGGTTTCATGTATTGCACAGTAAGCCTCATACTGAATTTAATCATTGAGAATATTACCAATTATTGATCAGACTGAAATTGTCTCACACTTTGTAGGTTTTAAAGGTAACCAGAGAACTTTTGTCTAAGCATAATAATCTCTACGAACACAGTGAAAACAGATATCGAATGCCTGTTGATGCACAGGACAAGTGATTTCATGGGACCACTGGTGTTGCTTTGCAATTTCATAACCAAGTTTGAAATGTTCCCTTTTAAATTATATTATAATACTGCAGTCCAAATAAAGCAAAAACAAAATCTGAAAACAGTGCTCCAGCTCCAGGATTTGCCTCCCACTCTTTGCCGCCTGAGGACACTTATTTCTGTTCTCCGTTATCTTCCACCATCACTGCTGTGTTTGGATTTATGTTTGTACATGAAGAATATCAAATCCCACATGCAGCGTGAATCTAAACACCAGTTGCCTACTGTGTGTTTGTGCAATTTGTTTAAATATCTATAATTCAACATGGTGTCATCTTCTCTGTTTTTGAAAACGTTAAATACAACCCATGGACTCCCTCGAGTAATGTAGACAGTTTTTCCAACACTCTCATCTATCTTCACCTTTTCTCCCCCCCTTCCTTATGTCTCCCTCCCATGCTGCTGGAGGAGAGGAGCTTCCTAATAGCTGCAGAGTTGGAATGGGGGACCGAGTCAGACCAGACTGAACCAAAGGGCAGCTCTCTGGGGCTGCAGGGTTTCTTTCAATGCATTGTTTTTCCTTTAATGGAGGGCGAGTGTGATTGTCTGGAAAGTATTACGTGGTCGCAGTCTTCTCATCTCGTCTGACATGAAATGCAGGGTCAAACAGGACAAACTTTGACCAAGTTGCTCCTCTAATGCACGCTAAGCATTAAAGTAAAGTTAGACTGAAGAAAATTAGATTTTTTTTTTAGGTAGCTATAAGGCTGGGCAATATGGCTTAAAAAAATCTCAGAAAATCTCAGAATTTTTATTTAATCACAAAAATATAGTCACAATATTAATAGAATGATGACTAAATGTTACCAGAAAGACGTTTGGAAATTATAAGAAAACATAAATTTGTTGTAAAAGCTTGTATAATATTTTTTGTTATTTTTTGTTGGAGCTCTTATAAAATTACTACTTTATTCTCCATATATTACAACTTTATTTTGGTAAAAATAATACATTATTCTCATAGTACTTAGGCTATATTCTTGCCCACAAAAACAACCAAGCCTTATTCCTTGTTGTGGAGTTGATTAGATTTCAAAGTCCAAATAATTAAAACGTGCTTGAGAAACAATATGGCTGCCTGGATGTGCCATCTTGACATCGCTCCCAACTCTGGAAACCCAAGGAGTGCAAAGTACAGATTTTCCAAAAATTAAATCTTCAAACATCAAAGAATGTATTAATTGATTAAAATCAACTCATCACCCAGCCATAGTCGGCAGTTATGAGACAAAATGTGAATAAATTCAGCTGATTTTACTTCTTTGCCTGGTGTTAGTCTTTTATAAATCAGATACTGTACCTGCAGAGGAGGTTATTTGTTTCTAAAACATTCCCACTGCACCAGTTGTGCTTGTGGCCAAAATGTGAATTGAGAGACCAGTAGTGAGAGAATGTGTGATAGAGATCTGATTCAGACGAACTGCGGGCGGGGAGGTCGGGTTATCTCACGATCCCTTGCGGCCGCCTGCTTGGACACATATCACAGCGTGCAGCTCTGTTATGGCCTGACGCTGACATGCTTTATGGACGAGCATATTTGCTGAGGTCCCCCTCCACGCTGCAGTGTCGGTAACCAGACGTAGACGGCCCCGGCCCCCGCGTCCGTCCTCCAACCTCCCCACATATGGGTTTCACATATGTTCTGTCAGCGACTCCCGGATCGGTTCCCCCCCCACGGGTCAGACGCAGGTCAAACACAGAAGGCTTGACCAGTTTGAGTTCTTCCACTCAAGCGGTCAATCTCTAGGGCTGACGATTAACCTGCCTCACTTTTCTCCCCCCCTTTACATGACTATCTAATGGCTTTGACACACATTCCCTACCTCACAAACAAACAAGAGGCTGTGTGTGTGTGTGTGTGTGTGTGCACACATCAGCAGATCCCAAACCTCTTCACCCTCCCAGTTTGACAGACGTATGACCCTGACTTTCCCCCTTCTTGAGTTATTTTTTAGCAAGGCAGCCTGCTCTTTGGGGATGTCACTATCCGAATAGACAGATGAATGTTGGGGTGGAGAGAGGCAGACGGGAATGGACAGATGATAGAGACATCATCTTTGATGGTAGGGGGAGGGATCTGTGACATCTGACATCATAGAGACATCTCTCACGCCCCACATCAATAAACCTGCACCCTCCCCGTTAAAATGTGCTGCTGTGGCTACACATTTAGTCAACGTGATTTAATGTGAAGAAACACTAGCCGATATGCGACGTATCGCTCCATTTTTCCACTGTTTCTCCAGGAAGGTGGTCTTGGCTTGAAGTTCAAAGTCCTAGTGAGGGAATTCATCATTCATCAGGAGGAAAGGAAAACACAGCTAAGGTTTCACAATGGCTTAATTGTATCAGCAATTAATCCCTCAAAGTTTCTGTAACTAAAGGAACTACAAATACTCCTTTGAACTCATAAATAAATAATCCTCCAAGCTGCCGCACATATTTCGTACTTACAAATGAGTTTAACAAATATAAAGATTCATACATTTTAGCTGTTATAAAACTAATCCTACCTGTTTTGACTTCAGACCTCAGCGTATCTTATTTGGGTTTCATGTGTAGAAAATGATTTTAAAAAACACAAACCCCACACATTTCAAAAATGTGTTTTACAAATAAAAATGTAAAGTGATGGGAATTAATATTTGCTTCTGATGAATCCAGACTTTCTAGAACCACCGTTTGCAGTAATTAGAGCTGTGCTTTGGGGCATTGCAAATGGATTACATTTTTGCTGTGCTTCTCCAGTCATCAGAGCTGAATTCACCCAGTTGAACTAACACATTCACACCGGTTCATGCTGTAAAACCTTGAGTGCAAAATGTGCTCTTCCAATAGAGCCACACTTGCTATAACACAGGACAAATACAGTCTAATATTTGAGAAAATTATTTTGAATCTGCAAAAGACTTCACAGTCAGCAAACAGCAAATAAAAGTTGTGCATATTTGTAAATTGGAAGAAAATGATTGGTAGTTTTCACCATTTTACATGAATAAAAAAGTGTTGAATGTATTTGTATTCAGCCCTCCTTGCCAGATTTGTAGGACTTCTTTGGGATTTTTTCTTCATCAACTTCTAACCACGGCAAACTTGAAGTTTTGCTAATTTTTTTTGCGAAACAGCTTATTTGGACTGGATGGGAAACACATGTGACCATTCCTTTTTTTTTTAAGTTTTCCTATGGATTCTCCTTTGGATTTATGTCTTGAGTTTGACTGGACCTTTCATACAAAGAGCAGGACCACGATTCCTCCCACCGCTGGATAAACAACATCCCTCATATGGGTCATTTTTCTTTCAGTTCAAAGTCATGTTCTACATTGTGTTAATCTTAATACAGTACATCGATTATTTTTTCCTCAGTGTTACCATGACAAAATTTACAGTAGTTAAATAGGTGTGAATAATCTTTCAAGGCACCATATTTCCAAACAGCCTTCATGCAGAATTTTCATCTAACACGATCTGAGTCGGTAAATGATGAACAATGTTGACAAATGTTTTGTGACTCTCGTCTGTCATTCTTGTCAATCTCCGCTCGTCTGTTTTCATGTTTCTTGGTGTGACACGGATATAAATAGCTCTGCCTGACCTGTTTGTCTTCTCTTGTTTTATTTTTCTTCTTCTCAGATTCGAGTCGATGGTCCTCCTCATGGTGGCGTCCAGTATGAGACGATCTCGGTCATAAAGGACGGCAGCCCCATCCTCAGAGACATGGCCTTCTCCCTGGACCGCAACTTCCTCTACGTCATGTCTGACAGACAGGTAGGCGTGAGGTTTTTTATGCCTTTTTAAACCTTGTGCTCCCTCATTATACAAGCTATCCTAACAGGAGGACGGATGGCTTTTAATGCGTTTTCTGTGTGCGTATGCAGATGCTTAAATGTCAGGGAGAGTCTGTGTGGCTCCAGTAGGACCCAGGATGGCTCACCTCTGTACGTCACCAAATCCACCAGCTCCTGTTGGCTATAAATAACCTGTGTGGCACAGCAGGAGGTTGGGGGGGGGGGCACTTTCTGATAGCTTTTGATAATGAAGGAGGAGAATGAGGGCAGAGACAAAGAAAGAAATAAATAGACACGAAAAGGGTTAGGTGAGAATGAGAATAAGGGAGATGAAGGACTCCTTCCTCTGGCTGGCTGTGGTGAGAGAAAGAGTAATGAGAAAAAGACGGACAGCTGAGGGAGTGCATGACTTAGAGTAAAGGGAGGAACAGAGAGTGCAAGGTCATTCTTTCTTGTTCCTGATGAAGTGACACAGCATCGAAGGGCGAAAAAGGAAGCGACCAATAGCCATCAGTACAGCCGGCGCGACGCGCGCCACAGGTAGAAAGGAAGGGGCCAGACACCGGTGGGAGGGGGGGGAGGGGGGAGACGCAAGGACGGCGCGGAGGTCGGGTGATAAAAGCGGAAAAGGAGATAGTTGCAGAGAAAAGACATGACAAGAGGAGGAGAAGTGAGAAGGCCGCAGAGAACAGGCTGCAGTGTCAACTGATGAATTGCCATCCTCTCTCCTGATCTGCTCTTTGAACACGGTCAACAACAGACTGCCCACCACACACAGGTGTGAACTTGTACAGAGTAGGAGTTTTTATTTCCTCTACATTCTGTCTTCAGTTTGACAAAGAGGTTTGGTGGCAAGTGAAAAGCAGATCCATTCATTACACAAAGTGAGATATGTTTGATATGTTTATTTTTGTTCATCTAGATGATTATGGCCTACAGTTAATGGAACTCCAAAATTCAGTAGGACATAGATTTGTAAATCCTCTTGAGGAACTTGAATGAAGTTTCTTTTTTCATGAATTTCACCATTGAGAAAATCAGCCTGTGACACCACTGAGGTTTAAAAACCAAAAAGTCCAGGTTGCTTTGGATCCAGCCTTCAACTCATCAGGTTTGTTTGTGCCTCTTATCTTCTATCTGAAAATACTCCACAAATTCTATATGGTGTTTAGGTCAACTAGTTTGCTGGCCAATCAAGCACAGTGATGCTACGACCATTAAATCAGATTCTCCTGGCAGAATGTGGAGGTGTGAAGTCCTGCTGGATTAATAAATGAGAAGCTGGTCATCAGATGGATGCATAATGTTCTCTAAAGTTTATTGGACGTGATTAAAAGACAACAGAACGATGGAAGCTGACGGCATAGCTTAGCCCCACTTAGGATCAACGGACAGCTTGGAATGTAATGATACATGTGTGCAGGGATTGTTGAAGCAGTGAAATACACATGTATTTACTTATTTATTCCCCAAAATAGAATGGGCTTTGCTTCATCCTAATACCACATTTTTTCCTTCCACTCAACTTTCCAGAAGTTGTACTCTTAGACACAGCTGTCTGCCAGATCTTGAGCAGCAATGTTTTACAGCTGAGCCACATTCTGGAAGATGTTAGTGGGTGTTGGATAAGTATAAGGTCTGCAGTCTTTGTAAAGTCTGTATTTTGTAACCATAAAATAATATTTGTGTATTAAAGTAATAACATAATAACCTAGTAATTTTAAATCTAAAAATGTAGTCATCTTCTGTTGTAAGAAACTGAATTTTGAGTTTCATTGACTAAAAAGTCATATGAATTACAATTAACATAAAAAATGCATGATATGTGTCACTCTGCTTTAATTGAATCAATATTGTACATTTTATTATGTTTATTGAGGCACCTTTTATGCAGTTTGCTTCCTTTCACTCAGTAATTTATAAGTTGTTCTGTATTTTTTTTACTTATAAACAATAAAACAGTCACATAAGCGTATTATTTGTCCCAGCAGGAATTTGGTACTTGAATCAAAAATTCCTTCAATTATTCTGAGGAAAATTAATATTTATAGTCTCTGGTCTCTCATTTCAAAAGAATTTATGCAACAAAATATCTAATTTGACAACTTGAATTTAATTACATCTTTTCAGAGTCAGTTTCAATAAATAAATACCAGGCACAGTCAGAATATAGAAAACACAGAATTGGACAGATTGCACAAGCTAAGAAGAGTTTGTATGGAGTCTGAAATGACTTTCCCCATGTTTACTAAATCCTTTATTCCCACTTATTTCACAGATGAAACACACTTTTGATGTTGAGCTCATAACTGCTAGTCATCTGAATGAGAATTTATGTCTGTGGAAGTTATTAGTATTCAGCTTGTAGACTCTTCTGTCTCTCTCTGCAGGGGTTAGGGAGGATCGAAGCAGACGCACTCACACACACACACACACACACACACACACACACACACACACACACACACACACACACACACACACACACACACACGTTCAGCTGCTTTGGAGATGTTGCCTTGAATGTTTAACGATACAGTTCGATAGTCACACCTGACAGATTGGCTGAATTGGGATTCAGTTCTGCTTTCTCTGTTTTACTATGGGATTCTTTGACTCTGCAGCAACAGTTTTTTCAGATTTGATGCCGCTCTCTCTTTGCTTGATCGGAACAACTGACATCTAAGGACATGCATTAAAGACCTGCGATGCTATCCGCCGTACATTACACAGCAGATACCTTAAACAAGCCCTGCTGCACTCAGTGGGAGACATCTATTTGACCTTTATCTCAACATGGGCTTAAATGTCACCTCCAATCACACATCCAGAGTTATCACGGGATATATCTTGTCCAAGGTCCGTTTGTTCCCGTGAGTCTGACTGATGCAGGCTGAGGCCGAGCACATGGCGTTGGGAGACGGCGGAGAACAAAGGAGGGATGATATCAAACAGGAACCGAGGCAGATTTGGCTCCAGTTGCGTTTCCGACTTGGAATAACAAAGAAGCCCTCTGTGTTTGGCACAGTGGGAAAGGGAGTGAACAGAAGAGAGGGGGACATGAGGCTGGAGGAGAGAAACGGAAATCGAGGAAGTGAGCGTAATATTTGCAGAGCAAGGCCACACCGGTGAACCGGGGCTCGTTCTTGCTTCTGCTCTCATACCTGCCAGGTTCACAATCTTTGTGACTTTAAATATACAAACAAGCAGTCAAAGCACAAACGCAAAATACTTTATTTATTTGCATATAGGTGCTGCAGCCCAGAGTTCAGCAGCTCCACCAAACACGCATGGAAGAAAAATTGGCCTTTTTAGGCTACACACATACATTCAAGCATCTGTCCTCCATTCAGTATTCAAATGGTGTTTACCTGATGCTTTTGGGGTAATTCCTCAAAAATGTGTTTGTATTGCTCATTAACATAGCACATGCAGATTCGACCCAACAGGCATCCTCTTTCATCTGGTTCTCATTTGTTACTTCCTTATATTTATGCTATTCTTCCTGTTTTGTACTCACCCCATCCTGCTGTCATGTTAAACGATGCTTTGCTTAGCAGATGTAACGACAATGCCAGCAGTAATATTAATGGCAGCCTGAGAATGGCATGATGTGAGGGCACCGCAGTGGAACTGATGAAAAGACCTTGCGGACTTGTTTCCTCCTCTTCATCGGCTGAATCGGTGTTGTGTATGTGGGGCTTGTCCTGCTGCAAGGTGCTGGATCATCACTCACAGTTTTGAAACGTCTAAGTAAAGAGGATTTTCTTCCCAAAATGTATGCTGAGGACTACAGGTGTATATTTCCTGTGACACTGCAGTGAAAATGTTGTGACTACTTCAACTTTTTTTACACGCAGCAAACTATTTCAAATATTTTATTGGAATTTTATACCAAAGTCGTGCATAATTGACATGGCTTTCAAGCATATATTCTGCTAATAGAAGAGTGAGAATTTTGACCTTACGCATGTTTGATCTGTCACCTACTTGGCTTGTGACAAATTTCATAGGGAAACAAAATCTTGCTTTGTAGAGGCAAGGCTTTTCTTTTTTCTTTTGTGAAGCAACTTGATTGGTTTGCTTCTTGATTTCCATGAAGCAAACCAATTCTTCTACTCTAAAAACCAAATGTGACCTACTTGATCAAAAAACAGGTAACATGGAAGTTTGTGGTTGTGCGAGGAGGAAATTTTGATGCAGTGGATTTGAACTTCTGATGCGTAACTGGGTCCTTTTTGACCCGGTGAGGTCATCTTTTTTGCAATATCTTTGTAATGAAAAGTTTTCATCTCTTCATATTCCAGGTTTTCCTCAAGAAACATGTTACTGATATCATGCAAGTCAGATTTTTTATTTACCTTTTATGCATTTTAAGAAATAGCATGTTTATGTTACCACCCCATTCTTACGTGAGTGGGTCCAAAATGACCTGCATTCATTTCATATGGAATTTAATGGGAATCTTTGTTACTTACCAACTGTCAGGAAAACATTTTTTTGTGAACCAAACACACTAAGACCTAAGTGTCATCCCTGAATAATATTATTTTACGCAGCAAGAACTCTTACATATAAACATTATCTTTATTTTTTACCCCACAAATGTGTTTGTGTGTGTCAATCGTGAGTATTGTGACAGCGTTATGTCACGAATCAACATATTAGCCTTTTTCAAAGTTAGCTAACACTAGTTATCTAATCAACTAGCTAGCCTTACCACCCATACTTTATTGTGCATGTGTATTATTTGTGTGTGTCTGTAAATGGTCTGTTTGTCACCTTTCAGTGAAAAGGAGACATTTATTTTCAAAATCGCTTGTAGTGCTTGTATGCAGGTTTTGTAAAAAGTCAACAGGCTCCCAATTTTCTATGCACATTCTTCTCACTTTTCTGATCAACTTGATGAACTTCTACACATGACAAGTGGCTCATGTAGTAGGATTATGTTGGCTACTGCTGCTACATCCAAGAATATATTCCCACAGTTTTGGTACTTGACTTGGTTGCAACGCCACTGGCAAACCCAGTGATGAACAGAAAAGGTCATAGCTGTTGCAGTGGATTCAGCTGAGCTGCCTCCTGGACACATCCTCCAAATCCTTGCTTTCTTTTCCTCCAAGTCATATGAAATGCCCTCTGAAATGTCTTACATTCCCAAATCCACCTCACAACATTTAATATTGCATCAAAAGCTGTTGTTTTCAAGCCGAATACCACATCATCCACTGGTGGAGCAAAGCACATGGCTGTGTAGTTCACATGATCTGCAAGTATTTGATTGTAAAGCACTGGGGGATTGTTTTTTTTATATCTGCTGCTAGGATGAATATGAAGCCAGATATGCTGTGCTGTCTGTGATACAGTATGCTATAGCAATAACAATTCCAGCTGGCCGTCTAATCAAACAGGTGGACAAAGTGTTCATGTTTGAATGGCAGCTGCAGCAGAGCTTAGTTATTGTTGCTTTTGCCAGCTCATGCAAATGTACAGCATTAGATCTGTGTTAGGGTTTGGAGTGGTCTTGCCGTTTACCCACCCCCACCTCTTTTACTGTTTCATGTTTTTCTCTTCTCTGTGCCCAAAAACACAAACAACCTCAGCTGCTTTATTAAAACTGGATCTGAATTAGCTTTTTTTTTGTGCTTTGTGAAGGTTTTTGGAGGATTAGATCAACCGGGGGACATGAAACACAGTGGAGTTCAGTTAAGGTCTTGAACAGCATACATTGGTTATTGTTATTCTTCTTAAACTCATTCTGCACCGAGTCTCTTATCCATCTTGCATTGATTTGGCCCTGATAGTAAGGGTGGGCACACATCATGTTGAGAATTAGCAGCAGCATTATTTCAGTTGTGGTCAGAAGCCAGTACACAAAGACCAGGCTGTAATGTATTATTCATGGGAAACAATCAAGATTTAACATTTGAAAGGGCTTTGAAGTGGAACCTGTGGCATATTCCTACCACTGACAGCTCAGAACCGCAGTTAAAAAAGCTTTTTTAACAGGAAAGCTCTCACATACACAGTGTATTCATTTCTTTAAATGTAGCGAAGGGATGCAAGTGTTGACTTTGTAGTGGCCTTGAATGGTTTTGTTAATTTTTATAGGTTTAGCGCACAAGCGTACATAATAGACCTCTGCAGATTTAATGGAGTTCCCAGTGAAATAGAAGCACTCTAATTGGAGGCTCTTTATAAGGATGAGTGTGAAATTCCTGACCAATGGAGGGATACAGAGCCAGCCAAGAAAACCGGCTCGTTTTTCATGGCTAGACCCATGCAGCGGTCGCCCATGTGCTGCTGTCACTCTTCAGTACACCTTTGGCTTCTTAGACAACATTAAATCTTGTCAGCTTCCAGTGTTTGTGTCCCATTCTGCCTTCATCTGTTACTTTCATGTAAAAAAACGGCAACATTACAGAAAAGAAAACCTCATATTTTCAGCTCCACCAATTTATTCCAGTTGCTCAGCTGTGAAATTTAAATTCTGTGCATGAGTTGTTTTTTTGGGTTTTTTTTCCAAGCCCTTAAGTCTTTCTATGATGTGTTCTTGGAACCTGTTTTTCCCAAAGAGTTCTCCTCCTTGGAATTTTTCAGTTCCTCCTTTTTGCATCCAAACTGAGACAAATTAAGTTGCTATTAATGTGACAAGAGAAAAGAGAATTTATCTGTCCAAAACCATCAATGACAACATTATCATAATAGTAGGAATACTTTTGTGGTGTTTTAAGTTGAAGCAATTAGATCATGTTATACGTTTTGTTTAAATTTCTGCGAAAGGGCAGTTAAGCTGTAAGGTTGTGCCACTTCAACAAATAATGCCATATTTTTGGAAAGTAAAGTCAATAAAGAAAAACAAACTATAAAAATACTTTAAGCAGGTTTTTACAAATGTTTCAAATCAAAAGATCAAATTAGAATATTAATTTAAAGTGTTCCTGTTAGAGATTTTGGGATTTTATTTTTGCACTGTTAGAAATATAGACGTTTTCACTTTGACTAAAAAAATATTATTCCTAAAAATGACCAAGCTGTTGTGAAATGTTTTTTTATACTGTGAAACTTTTATATCTAGAGCCCCCATCTGGTGTGTCGTGACCCAGAGTGTAGTCTAATACTTTGGCTTGCACCACTGTTTATGTGAACAAAGTGGTCCAAGCAAATGTTTTCTCTCATGCTCTTGAAAACTGTGAAGCCATATGGCAACACATGGACCACACATCTGTGTCCGTTCCCCAGTCACACGGGGACTCGACGTGGAAGTACAACATCTTTGGGACAGCTTGCCATCAGTCAAGCAGACGACATCGGTCTTGATAGATTGCCGTTTGAGTTCTACCTGAGATGCAAGCACAACAGCAGGGTCAGTTTAGAGGCTGTTTATAGGGGGAGGCCAGCAAATCATTCGCATGACTGCTTCCTCACTGGTTGCTTTTCAGCTGAGAAACAAATCTGAAGCTGAAACATGAAACTTCACGCTCAGATTCTTTGCTGATTCTCTTGCTGTTCATGAGTGAAATCACGTTGGGGTAAATCCCCTGTCAGCACACGGTCAGGCTTATTGATGAAGCCGTTCAGCTTCTCATTACAAAAACATCTTGCGTTGCCCATCTGCCGCTTGTTAGATTTCATTAATCTCAAGCTCTGATTGATAAATTATTTTTGTCAAAATCCTAAAACACTTTGTGAAATGGAACATACTCATGCTGTTGATGATTTTTACAGCATTTAGGTGCACCTAAAACAAGGATAGACACTTATGGATGTTTCTGGTTTAAGACCAGAAGTGAACAAAAAAGTTAATATGAAGGTATAAAATATTAAGTGGTTGTTTTCTTAATTTCTAATCTCCATATGTGGATTTTTCAAACCTAAAGAGACCGATACAATGCTTGCATGTTTATTGAAACATGTGCTTCATTTTTTTTTTTTGCATATGTCACTTATTTGTGCTGTGTCTGATCAGAGAGAGGTCAGAGGTTATGGATAGTTCAAGGTTTAACCAAGTCTTTTCAAACAGACATAAGGTGTTACTATGCAGATCTGGTTAAATACCCCTGAAACGAGCTACGCTTCACTGCTGTTCTGTTGCTTTCTTATGCTCACTAATAAGTGTCCCTTCACCATTTTAGCTATGTTCTATTGATGTTTTACATGTCTGAATGTCGAGCTCCATGCGCACCCTTCTTTGCAAGCCCACCTCACAAAAGCACCTCATTTGCATGAATCCCTAAACTGGCATTGTTAATTGACTTAAGCTAGGATTAGTGTTAATCAGGTTTTTTTTTTTGCCCTGAAACTATTGACCAACCCTAACCTCATTATTTGATAGCAGCACACGTCCTGCCAGCCCCCATCAAGCTGTTAATTAAAAGAAGCCTGCGCACACCAGTGTCCCAGCCTGACCCTCTTTGTACATCCCATTTGTCCCTCCTTTCTTCCTTCTCACATCCTACCAACATGGCTCTTGCTATACCAGTGGAGGTCAGTACAAAGTATTCCATAGTGCTCACATTAGCCTCAGAGGCTAGATCATCATGTCATGTTAACAGAGAGTCTGGATGTAATTCGAGTCATCTGTAGCTTGACCTAATCTGTGGGACAAACTCACTGCAGATAAATGAATTTCAAGCTCAGCGTTGCAGGTTTATATTTCACTTTGTGACACTCAGTGATAAGCTTAAACCCACCGACTGTGCAGTTAACTTTCACAGTCCTTGTGGCGTAATAGAACTTAATAAAGATACCCGGTTCTGGGAAAGTCCGGTTTCCTTCCTGTCTGAGAGATCTGGCAACTGGTGGGTTTACTGTTGCTCATACAAAAACAGTTATACCTCAGTAATTGAAAATTTAATCAAAACGTTTAATTATTTTTACATAGATTGATCACACACAGGATTTTCATACAAAAAAATCAATCTACTGAAAAATATGTACAGTATCAATACTTTGTTATGGCTTCAACTTTTAAAATTTTTTTTGTGTTTGAAATGGCTTTGTTCTTTGTCTTGTCAACACTTTAGAGATTGTCAGTGACGTTCAGAATAGGTCAGTTTACTGGTCTATATCAAGCACAAAGATGCCATTGTCACTAAAGGAGTTACTGATATTTCTGGAAGTGTGAGCAGCAGATGTTGAGTCATGTTGGAATTTGAAATTAACAAATGTCAAAACATTCCTGGTAGGTGACTGCTCTAACTTTCAACTTTTACCACAACCAGCAGATTGACATGGCTCCTCAAATCATCACTGCCTGTGTGAACTTCACTCTGGACCTCAAGCTACATACATTTTTCTGCCTTTCCACTTTTCCTCCAGACTCTGCGACCTTGATTTCTAATTAAAAAAGTGAAATCCACTTTCATCTAATATCAGAACTTTGGACCGTTGAGTCCTATGAATCTCACGAATGTCTGAATGCGAAAGTGTAAAATTTCCCTTCTAGCCAACTTTTCATTAATTAGCTATTTAATGTGTTAGCTATTTAATTTATTAGCTATTTTCTAATCAAATATGTATGGAAGTTGATGATGACTGTCTGTCCAGCTGTTAAATCACCTTGACTGTTGTGTAACATGCTGCTATTAGGACTATTTTTTACAGCTTTTCTGTTATATTCCCATTGTCTGTGCGTTGTTTTTTTTTAAGATGTTAGTCATCATCATCAGAATGATCCTCAAATACACAATGCATCCCTCTGAGTGTATTGAATCATTGTATTAAACTGATAAAATAAATGATCTTTAACAATGTTTGGGGGGTAAATCAACAGTAACTGAATGTCATCATCTCAGATTTCACTTGTAACTGGATGCTGGTAGTTCTGCGTTGGACTGAGGTTTGAAATGGTTTTGTGGCTATTCAGTGCAGGATTTTGTGCATGTATACTTTGTAAATGCGAGCCAACAGGAATGGTCCAGGAGGCATCCTACCAGAATAATCAGCTCTATAATTAAGTGCTGAGACTTCGTCAGCTGCCTTCATACAGTCCCCCGTCCCCACCTCCCCACTGCACCTCATTCTGTCTCTTTTCACTCTCACTGTCTGCCCAGGATTTGTCTGCTTCCTCCCAGCGCCTATGCCGAATGCTCATGACATTTACTGTGAGACTAATGGCAGTGCTTCAGTCCTCCTAATTGTTAGCTTTAATTGCAATAATTATTTACAAGCCTAATTAAAGCCCAGAGAGTGTCAGGGAGAAACACGAGTGCCAGTTGAAGGAACCGCGACAGGGCTTGTCAGGAGCCAGGCAAAGAGTAAAGCAGCAGCAGCAGCAGCAATGTTTGGTCGATAATTGGGGAGGCTGTGTCTGAAAGTCTCTCTTGCTCTCCCACTCTTGCTTTCATTGTCCCACTTCATGTATATTAGTTCCTTTCTCTCCAAGTGTTGACAGTGGAGTCCAGTGAGTGTGTGAAGTGTGTTGTAGACCGTTTTTAGGTTCAGCGAAAACAGTTGGCTTGTAGCAGTTTCAGTCATCAGCTCTGGTCCAGGTGTTTAGAGAAAAGGTCCCACACTGCTTGTCTTCTTTCTTGTTTGAGATGCACTGACAGCTTATTTTATGACGCCACCAGCTGCCCTCTGAACGGCTGAAAGTGTGTGTGTGTGTGTATGTGTGTGTGAGTGCCACATATGAATGAGTTTGTCACTGGTTGCCTTTTAGCCAGACCTTGAGTTCATATGCTGTCTTTGGCAGAGACTCAGGTGACCTTTTGTGCCTATCTGTTTGCAGCAGTGTGTGTTTTACTGACCGATAATGGTCATGCTGCCAGGGCTGCAATATGCTTTTCGTCTGTCCTTCGCGAGGCCAGGTTTACAGGACACAGCAGGAAGACTTCTGCTTTTGATGGGGCACCCAGGGCAGCTCGGTCCTTCCCTCCCTCTGTGTGTTGGAGTTGTGCAACACACTCCCCAGTTTTCCCCACCCTTCTCCACCCCTTTCTCCTGTCTTCGTTTCCTTTCTTCTCTGCTGTCAGAGCAGCGTCCGGTGGGAGAACTCAATTGCACAATGCCGTTCTTCGATTCCCTGCGGCTCAATTTGACAAAACTGTCAGCCTTCACCTTAGTGATGGATTATTGCATCGCCTAGTTTGTGCAAGTGTGGATTTAATATGTGTAGGTGTTTGTCTATGGGAGTGTATTTGATATTAAATTAGGCCAGGTACTCTTTTAAAACACTTGGTGCCCAGAAGAAATAATTATATGCTTTAAAATCCAAAAATCTCATTGCAGATTCAGTTTCATAATGTGTGTATCTTAGATCTTATGTATTTCTTTGGTGTACTATTCTAAAAGCATGTGCATCACTTCATAATTATTATAAATGATTATCTTTATATACCTGTAGGCATTCCTATAGTTATTTTCTGCTTAAATAGTTGCTATATATTTGTGTTTATGTGTGATCTTAGTGAGATGAAGATCACCTGTAGGCATAAAGAATATAATAAAGTAAAATTAGAAATCAAAATGTTGCATGCCTTTGAGATATTTAATAGTTTTCAGAAAGCCTTTATGTTCACATGGAAGTAATGAAAACATTTTTTCTCCCTTTAAAATAAACTCACTCTAGAAAGCATTTTGAAACTGCAGTTTGCATGTGGATTGTTACTCTAGATGGGGCCTATGTCAGTTCTGTACATCCTAGTTTTATTGTTTGTAAGTCACTGTTTATTTTATTTTATTTTTTGTATAATTGACATCTTGTATGTTTAGCAGTATTTCCTTTATGTTCTCAGATGTAAAATAAATAACACTTTAAATCAATATTAGAGTAAAAACATTAGAAAAGCAACAGTTTTTCTGTTGCTTTTCTAATGTTTTTACTCAAATATTGATTTAAAGTGTTAAAACCAGAAATGTAGAGTATTCTTCTTTCTTCTTTGAGGTATAACAATGCTGACGACCTTTAGTTCTGATATTTGGAACCATACGGATAACAGAGCTTCCAGATATAGCAACACAGCAAAGGGCTAAAGCATGTCGAGTGAGGAGTCTGAAACCTGCAGTTTATCACTCAAGGCAATTAAAACTAAAGTTCTGGAACCACAAGCACCATGTACCTCGGAGGCAAAATGTTTATTAAATTCCCACTTTCCAAAAGCAACTGGGGAGCAGTTAATTTGGCTGCACAGAGGCAGCTGTCTGAAAATTGTGCGATGAGAGAGAGAAAAAGACAGAGGGTGGAGAGAGAGACGAAGAGAGTGAGACACAAAGGCAGTTTGGGCTCATTATGTTGATTTTTTTTCTCCCTCTACTGCCAAACAAAGACACCCAGGCATTTTCAGACACACCAACCAAGATCACTCACAGTTTGCTTTCTTCCTCTAACTCCACGGAATTTATTTAGAGCCAAATCTAATAATATTTTCTACGATGTAAAAGTTTTCCATCAATCTTTGTGTTTCTGATTCTCAACCAAAGGCTCAAATTGGAATCAATCATGGACGTTATTAAAAGGTCTGATGAGGTCTTTGAAGAGCTTCACCAGCACCTCAGAATCCCATTAATATCTCAGTGCCGAAGCCCCGCTGAGCTGGAGTTTGCATATTGCCCAAGTAGCGTGCGCAGAACACATAAATCATAAACAATCATAGAAACACACACACACGCATAGTTTTAGATTAGATGATGTGTTCCTCACCACCTGAGCCTAGTTATCAATACCTCCTTTTCTATCCGTCTCTCCGTCTTGCTCCTCACAGACTAATATTCATCACACAGACACACATGTGTTCCCACAAGCAGAAGCCCTGAGAGCAGCAGGGTGTTTCCAAACCCTTCATTTGTATGTACATGGTGTATGCTGGAGGAGAGGCTGAAACAAAGAGAACAAACATGCTCACTTGCGCACACACACATGCTGTTACACACTCATGCACACATGCTTACAAAAAAAATAGTAAATACCACACTCAGACATGCGCTGCAGAGTCCCTCTGTGGATCAGAATTCATCTCTGTCTGCTTTTCCACTGCAAATCAATACACCCGTTGGTCGACAGACAGCCGTTAAGTGTGCCAGGGAGGCTCCCAACACACACTCCATACACACACATGACACACACACTCAATGCCTGTTGATGTGTGATGGCCTGTGCTGCTTCCTTATTAACTCCTCACATGCTGACTGAAGCATACACCTCATTACTGGCTGCATTGACAGTCTGGGATCCCACTGAGAGACACTCAGACAAGTTGGACAAAGACGAGAGCAGGGATGGATCGAAAGAGGTACAGTGGGGCGACGAGCATGAAGGTTGTCACACAGACGAGCGGCCCGGACAGGTGGGTAAAAATAGGTCCACACAAGTGGATTGACTGACGAGGAAACCAGTCAAAGAGCCGCCACCACTTAGTGCCGTCGGTAAAGCAGAGTTATAAATAAATGTATAATGAGGAAGGCCATGCTCATCTCTTTGGTACAAAAATGAGGTGACACTGGGTTCTACACAAAGATGCAACAGATGTTAGATGTTAATTAACAGAAATGGACGGTAATCTGGCATCATCAGGCAATGAAGAAAAGAGATTTTGCACTATACTAAGTTGGTAACAATATGATGATTTGGAATCCTGATTATTATGTTTATCTTGGTAATTGGTATCACAATGCTGTAAAAAAATATGTTAAAATAAGGAAGATGTATCATTATACACTTATGGTCACAAATTAGTTAGTCCGTAATTATGCCCTTATTTCATTTCATATTTCATTGCTTTTATAATTTGAGTTAGTGAAACTCTTTGAGCCAAAACAAAGAGTTTTCCATCCACTTTGAATTTAAACCTTTGCCAGACCAAAGGTTTAAATTATCCAACAACCATTTCTGCTTTCTGCTGGGAGCCTGGAGTCTCTTGAAAGTCATTATGTATGATTGGATCATTCAAGCTCCACACAGAAACACCCATTTGGTTGGCAGGTTGTGCCGCCTTGTTAAGAGACGCATAAACCCGACTACAACAGTCACTAGCATTCTAGAGGAGGAAGACAATCTAGAATCTGTTTGGACCAGAAAAATAAAAACTAAATGCAAAGTATGGAGCAGACAGGAGGGGCAAGGATGTTAGAGGAGAGTAGGGGAGAAGATAGAAGAAGAATGAATTAGACAGAGTCCAGTGTCAGTGATATCTTTTAATTGTAAACATGGCTTCATTTTCTACTAGTGAAAATGCTAATTGGGAAGCATGAAAGACTATTTTGTCCCAGGCCTGGACGAAGCTGTTAGTCAACTAATAATTCAACAATAATTCTGGCAGAGATGGAAATGTAGTTGGACAATTTACAGTTTTGGTTACAGTTTTGAAACCATTACATTAGAGTTTTTACCAATGTAAGAGTGGGATTTCAAAACCAACTGCTGATTTCATATCATATTAGGCAGTGAAGTGGGTGCTTTACCTAAACCCGGAGGCCATTAGCTTTGGGACACAGTTTGCTCTGATGTCTGATGGCGGCTAAGTGGAAGAATGCAGCGTTTTATGACATGAATATGGCAGAAATGTGGTCTATTAAAACAAAAGGTTCCTAATGTAATTGGTTCAGTGGCAGTGCAGAATTATGGCACTTAGATTTAGTTTGATTGACATTACAAGGTGCAAAATAGTGGATTTTTTAAGTTACTGGGAGTAAATAAATACTTGAACCATGCTTTTATTTTTTGAGTTTCATCCTTGTGTTTGCCAAAATTGCTCAACCTATAAAACATTTTTTGACATATCGGTCATTGTAAGTGTTGATTAATGTACAGAGGAAGTGAACTCAGGATTGTATTGTTCAGCTTTGATAAAACTGTCAGAACTAATAAGAACCATGATGTTGTCTTTGTTCAAGTGGTGAAACACTGGGTTATAAACGTTGTAGAAAGGCTAACAATCTATATAACAGTAGGAGATTTCCCTGGGCAACCCTAAAAGATCACCTATTGAAAGAAATTAAAATATAAATAAAACAAAACTTAAGCCTAAACATTATGGAACATAATTTGTTGTTAAATTTAGCATAAATTGTAAAGGGTTGTTTGACCTGGAGCCTTTTGCAACAAAAGTATTTTTAACTAACACTTTTTTTTATTTAGATTTTTGCATGCATGCACAGTTGCACATCCAGAAACCTCTTAAGGTATGTCTGCAGCTCCATGCTTCCATTTTTAACGTCAGTAAACTGTTACCAGTGAGAAAGTGTGGTACATGGGAGCTGGTGGTTCAAAGTGGATGGAAATAATTTCCTCTTTTTAGGCTCCTCAGTGAATTAGACAGCAAGGAAGCCACCTTGACCAGCAGCCACAGAAAAGAGTGTATCCAAGAGTGGGGAAGTGATAGTTTAGAGGGGAGGAAGAAAATAGATGTGGAGATAAGTAGAACATAAAGGTAAAGAAGGTTTGTAAAAAGTCAGGGACTTTAATGTGATAATGTTAGTATCTATCTGAGCATCTTTAGCTCAAATAGGAAAATGTGACTGATAACTGTGGAGTATCTTTAGCACTGCATGACATTTTGCTTTTATTCCATGTAACAGGGTTAAATCAAACATAAATATGTAACCATGGTTTCTCTTTGCCAGTCTCAAAGTTTGTTTTGTGACTTGTACTGAGTAAATATGTATTCTTGTGAAAGGCAGAAACGCATAGCAAGGAGTGGCTGAAAATTCAATATCTCTCCATGCCTCTATTGCTATGAATCTAATTTTTGATGGGAGGTATTGAAGAGCCTTCCTGGCATTTTCCAGCAACAAAGTCTGCAGTTAGATACGTACCAAAGCTCGGTTTGTGCGTGACGGAAAGCACACACAACATTCACCTTTTTGTTTTTCATATGATCCTCCTGCTCCTTCACCAAAAAGGCGATTGAGGACATACATAATTGATAAACTCCTGGCTCCATTGACTTGTTGGATTTTTCATCCTTCTCACTGGTCGATTCCTTCACTCCATTACTTCTACGCTCACATTCCCTCCCCTGCCTCCCACCTTTCCCTCTGACTCCTCCTTCTAGGCATTTGGGCTGTAAAGATCTAAACACACTTGCACACGTAAACAGAGATTAGGGGACTGTTCTGTCTTCTTCCCACTTTGTCTTTAATCTATAATGTTGGCCGCCTGTTTTGGAGGACTCCGGCTGGTATTCAGTGCTGTGTTTGTAGAACTGGTTGGTTTATTTGTTCGGTATGGCATGTGTTCACTCTCATGTCTGTATGAGCATATTTATTTTCCTTTGCTTAGACTGAAGGGAAAGGTGAACGATTGCTGCTGGAGGACCATGGAATATGTTTTAATGATTCTATGGTATTTATGAACAATATAATAGAGGTTAGAAAACAAATACAGTCTGACAGGCAGGGGGCAAAATAGCATTACGTATAACTGCTTTCTGCTTTTTTTCTAAGACTGAATATAAAACTATTGCTACAGTACTGCCTGGGTTAGGATTCATATTTCTCAAATATCTCCACATTTTGCGATGTTAAATCCTGAAACTTTAGTGTATTTTATTAGGATGTGACATGAAAGCCCAACCGAAAGTAGGAAAACATTATGAATTAGAAGAAATAACAAAATGACACTTATTTTTATCAAGTAAATTATCTGTATTTGCTTCAGTTAAACCACTTTTAACTCCAGCTGCAGCTTTCATTATTTTGGAGTATATAAAACTTAACAAATGTGTTTTTTGTCGCAAAAAATAGTTCACGCTTAAATTGATTGGTGAAGATCAATTCTTAATTTATGCCACCTATTCACACACTCAATTTGATTTTGGTCCAGAGACGAAACCTTTTCTGTGTAGCTTTAGCAGGATGCTTACAGTCGTCGTCTTGGTGAATAATAAATGTTCTCCAAAGTCCCACTTCTCTTGCAGATAAAAACAATTTGTCCTTTCAGGTTCTTATTTAGAACCAAAAATGTGCAAAATAGTGGAAAACAAACATCTGACACTACTCTGTGTTATCAGTCTTAACAATTCTTCTTGAAATACGATGTTTGTGTTTATGATGCAACAATTAAAGATTAACACTTTCGTGAGCTACTGTAGTTAAAACTTGTTACATATTTCACATTTATCTTTAATTGTCATGGCTGCTTCGTTTTAGAGTTCAAACCTCGGTCAGAAGGCACACGCTTGACCTGCTCCTCCCCTTTCTTGCTCCCTGGCAGTTTTGTCTCTCACCAGTCTGTTCCTCCTGATGAGCTGCCAGGGATCAGGTCTGGCAGGAACTAAGGGCTTTCAGTGGGAGTTAAGCCCTAAACTGTGATTGGAAAATGATCAAAGTCATCAGTTTTAGCTCAATAACCACCTCAGCCTGCTATCACTTCTAAATGAGTTAGCTTAGATATAGCATAAGGTTCTTACTAATGGATACATTATAATTTTCTTTCTTTTTGCTGATATTTTCAATTGACCTAGATCTTAGACTAAGTCGAGTAATACAAAGAATATGTGTGTGTGTGTCTTATCTTTCAATTTAGCAAAATAATACGATGGATGTGCTGAGAGGTGTTGGCCTTGACGATATTGGTTAAAAGCTCCTATTTTCACACCTAATTATTTGTGGAGTATGTGAGATGGCTCCTTGGGTAAGCAGAGCTGTGTCGTTTTATTTAGCATCAGCCTTTTCTTTCCCTCTCCTGTGTTTGGCCTGTTAAAATCAGTGAGTAATACCCTGAATATATTGCTCCCATTTTAAAATCAGTTATCCAAGAAAACCACCCAGCAGAAAAAGGCCTGACCTTCAGAAGAGACTCTAATACACATATTGCCGTCTCTCCGAATTCCACTTTTACGTATCCTCAATGTATTCTGCATTAGATACCCATGTAAGAAATTGTATGCAGTGGAAGAAAATCAATATCCTGCATTCCTACATAAAACTTGTTTCCTTTAAATGACTTGTCACAGAGTCTTCTGACATTTGTAACAGCAGCAACAACAGCAAAAAGGGAAAACAAGCAATTTCAAGAAGCAGCTTCTACACACAGAGCACAAGACAGACACAGTAGAAAAAATGTGCAGGATACAAAGGTTGCATATTGTTTCAAATACTCAATGAGTAGGACTGTTTGCTGCAAAATGTAATCACTTTTATCAGCTTTTGGAAAGTGTTTTAGATGGCCGGAACTCCCAGCTGTGGTATCTTGAGCACATTCAGCTCAGGGCCTTTACAAGATCAGCAACCCGCACAGCCCGGCAATCACGGCCGCGTCCCAATTCTGTCCTTAATCAGGCTCGGAGTAATTGGTGTGAGTCTTGAGGCATGATTATCCTTGGACTAGCCACAACACTTCAACAGAGCCTCTCACCTCGCTTTTCACTTCTAGCCAGAGTTAGAATGAATATTAATGACAAGTTGAGCGACTGACTGAACCCTCAGGTTGCGTAAGGTGGGTAATTTATCCCACTTTTATTTCTGAAGAACGGGGGCTCATTCACAGTCTAAGAAAGTTTCAAATTAGATCCAGGTAGTTTCCAAGTTTGCATGAGTATCCATCCGTCCGTTTGTCCATCGATCTTTAGAAAACTCTGGCTAAAAGTTAATTAAAACAGGGAACATTTAAGATTCATTTTCTCATTTAGTTTAGCTTCTTTGCAAAGAGAAAGTCTCCCATTTTTATGGAAAATGACACAACACCACAGCACAGATATGCTTCGGGTCTTTGATGGTAAAGTGGATGGATTTACATCTTAGAGGAGGGGACCAGAAGGAGGAGAGCATGAGGCAGGGGGATCTGTAGCTGTTGTCTTGAGCAGAAGCCTCAGCTGGATTACTAGAGCAGATTAAAGGTTCAGTCGTCCTTGTGTTGGTCTCCTTAATGCAGAAAAGAGTGGCTGCAGGGTCACTGTGGGACTACGAGACTGAACATTTCATCGCTTTTCATTCGTTCAGCAGCAAGTATTTGCTCTGCTTTTGTGCCTTTGTCATTAGTCCCGCTCAAACACACACACGCTCAACACACACACACACACACACACACACACACTCACTCGGTTACACTGGCCCCTCCCGTGCCTCTCTCTCTCTCTTCCTCTCTGCTGGAATGGGTATTGTGTTCATGATCGATGTGCCTCATTCCAGTGACGTGGTATCCTGGCTTACTCTCATTAAAAATGGATAGGTGCAGAAGGAGGGGTCACTGGTGTGTGTGCGTGCTTGTGTGTTTATACATGTTTTAAAGGAGGTGTAGATGACAGGAAGTCCCAGAGGTGTTAGCTGTTTGCCATGCACAGCTCAAGGTTTTGAAGGTTAGAGGGATTGGTGTTGGTGCAGCTAGATGTGGAGGTGTTCCTGAGGTCAGAGCCTTGGCTGTTGCCTTGACGACAGCGTGCAAAGTAGTTTCCTCTCCATTACTGGTGACTGGGATTTTTTTTCTCTTCCTATTGCTTTCTCTTTCACTCTGGCTGCTGTGGCACATCTGGCTCCACACACCGGGTCCCGTCAGAACCGCGTGCAATGGGCCGTTTCCACTCTGCTCTGTCCTCCTTTATAACTTTTTTCCTCCTTCTCTTCATGCTTGGCCCTTGTGCCCCCATCCATCACAGAGTTACAGTGAGCTCAGCTTGGTCTCGGGGCAGCGGGGCGCAGGGGCAGAATTGAGCCTCCATTCATTCTCAGGCTCACGGACAAGGGAACAGATGAAAGTCTTCCTTACTTTTCTGTAGTGCGCATAAGTTGTCAGATTCTGTTTGTTGGCACTGCGAGAAATCTCGATCCTCCTTCGTGATTTTCTTTTTCTCCAAGAACCGTTTTAAAAATAAGGCACATAGGATTTTTTTTTCCTTTCTAGGAACAGTTGTCCCCAGGGATTTTATGTTTTGTTGTTATTTTTGGTTTGTTCTTTTCATTCTGTTTTAGAATGGAAACAAAAAAACACATTATTGTTGAATGGCTTGATTTTCTCAATAGATGGGAGTTAATTCATGTGTTACATCTAAAACACAGTAGGCTAGATTCTGCCTTCATGATGATGAACAATAATGCACTTATAGCTGTAATTCTTTACTTCCATATTTGTGTCCTGTCAAATATGGCGTCCTGTCTAGGAGTGTAATGTAATCTAAAAAAGAAGGAAGTCCAGTCCCGGTCTCCAAATCAAAGGCAGGATAACGATTGTCTGCCAAGCAAAGTGGATAATTTACTCACAATAAGTGAAAGTGCTGACATAAACACCAGGAGCGATTTCAGTGTGAACCAAGACCAAAATAAACAAAAACTGCTATTTTATCAAAAGTTATACGGACACCTGAGCAGAAAAAAAATGATTCCCCAATATTTCACTTCTTACTATTCATTTCTGATCAGTTTTTTTCTGTAAAATTTTGATCAACATAAAACAGTTTTAGACTATTTTGATTTCTATTTTATAACCATATTATACAACAACAGAACTGAAAAATATTTTGGTCAACCGAGTTACCGTTAATTACTCAGAGAGACAGATTGCATCTTTTAAGCAATCTGTAGCATCTTATATCAGCATTTAGCACTGCCAGCATTACAAAAACAGTTTTTGTCTATTCCTTAGAGAATGAATATCTTTACCTCTGAGATTTACAAAACGTTGAACAAATGTCCAAATCCAACAGGTTCTGTAAGGGAATAAAACAGAACACCAATGCATTATCCCATTCAGCCTGCCTGTTTTATGCTGAACGTTTCTGTACAGCAGTAAAGGGATTTAAGTTAATTTAGACTATTTAGACAGTTACAAGTCACTATGAGGTGTAAAAGTTGCCATTTCACAATTTCCTAACCATTGATTGTCTCATTGCTGAAAGAGGACCTCATGAAAAAGACCTACTGCTTTATCTAATCTCAGTTAATAAGAACTTTGAACTGTATTTTTTGCCTGAAACTGTAATTTAAAGCCAGTCATTAATGCGGCTATGTACTTTAGCTAAAGAATATTCATTTCTTGGCTACTTGTCAGCTATAATAATGAGATCTGAAGGCTATTCAGACTAACGCTGAAAGAGAGGAAGCTGTTTTAACCCTCAGCTGTCACTCTGTCACCCTGATCGCTCCTGTATGCGACTCCACTGTAGCCTCTGTGGCTGAATAACCCCCTGCGAGGTCAAATCCAGCTGGAATTCTATTAGCATTCATTTAAAAGTAGGGCACAGGGCTTCTCTCTGACGGTGCTAAGCTTACAATGTTGTCATCTTTACCGTATTTGTAAAAGTATTTGTACCCCTTAAAGCCTTCTTCACTTTTTTTTCTAGTTTTAGCCATAAACCTCAGTGTTTTATTGGAATATTGTGCGATAGAACAGGGCTTTTCAAATTAAGGGCATGCTTCCCGCAGGGGGTAGCAGAGTTCTTCAAGGAGGGGGGAGTGAATTACAATAGGAAAATAAATGAACCAAAAAATGTAGCTATAGGCATTAAAGAGGGCCAAATACTTGGTGTTTGTGGATGGTTGAGATTTCAATGACGACTGTACTAATGGCCTACATTTTCTGTGATAAATTCATTAATGTCCCACATGGATACTTTTACGTTTGAGCTTGTTGGGTGCCGAAGGTATCCACTGCACACCTGTTAGTTTGATACAAAGTAGCAGTTTGACAGAAGTGCATCCTTGTGACTGGTTGCATCGACTCTCCATCTTATGTGAACACTGTTTCTCGCCAAGCAGTCATACAGATTTATATTTGCGTGAACATATCCAGCGGACGTCCATATTCAAAGTGTGCAAGGTCACACATACTTTGAAAATAAGTGACTAGGAAAGGATATTTGGTTTTCAATTCAATAAAACATTACAAAAGCTGAGAGAATTCTGTTCATGGGAGGTGCTGCAGAGATCCACAGCTCAGGTGGGAGAATGTGTTTATAATACAATTATTATTAGTACACTTGACAAAATAAGTCCCTTCTGGGAGATTGGCTAATAATGAAATTGTTGAAAGTAGCTATGAGAACTCCAGTTTGTAAATCACCACAAACAAACTCATGCATAATGTTTCCTTCACTTCAGTTATGCAGTTCTTTATTAAAATAAATCCTAATAAGGTGCTATGATCGTTTTGTTGTGACCAAATATGGAAAGTTCCAAGGGATCAGAATACTTTTCTAAGTGAACGTCTTCTTGGGAAACAGATTCAAAGAAACTCACACCGGCTATCGGATCACATGCAATCTCTCTTTGTCTTTCTTGAAAACCCAGAAACAACAGTCTGCACATCCGTTATGGCGCTGTGCATGTGTTCATTCAAACACATGCACGCGCAGTGGGAGAAGGGGCTTCATTGTGCAGGCCTGCTGTGATGAGTGACTGTAGCGTGTGCTGGGCAACAGCTGCTATGTGCCCCTTCCTCAACCCGTCCCCCTCATCTCCACTGCTGACCCAGGCCCTTTCTAAGCATCACAAAACGCAAAGAAACATAGACCCTTAATACCTAAGACACACTTTTCCCCCCCATAATGCTCTGCTATTTCAGGGTTCACCTCTGGGCTGCCTTTCGTCTCTTCGATGCGGTTCCCCTTCCTTTCAGCTTGCCAGGTCAGACTGTTCTGTCTGTGTTTACATACAGCTCCATAAGGACCTTGAAGACCCCTGTCCTCACCACTCCCTGACAGCTATCTCCACACTGTAACCCTTTCCTCTGCCTGGGCCGCTGTGAAAGTTCCACTCTTAAGTCAGACTTGTGCATGCTTCTGGGAAGGATCTGACGGCTTTCTTTAAGGTGGAGGTAATGAAACTCAAGCAGATGCAAGCTGCTGATAAAGCTAAGCGCTCTCACATTGGGCTGAGTCTCTGAGCTGTGCGCGCCCACGCACGCCGAGCTGCCGCTTCCCTCGCTCTCAGTCGAGTTTCGCTCTTGGTGGGCTTGTTTGTCATCAGTTGCCGCTTCTGCTGCTGATGTGACCCCCGTCTGCAGCTCATTACAGCGCGCCACCTGTTTGTCCTGAAGCTAGGCAAGACACGCACACAAATGGAGTTTGTTGAAGTGACAGGGGGTTAATATAACAGGAGTCTGCGCATGGAAGTGCCACATGGACTGTCAAATCCCGATGGTGTCAATGGTTTCCTTTGTCCTCTGGGACCGTCTCTCAGTTGCCGCAGGGTTCGGGGCAGACAGGTGGATGGGTGATGTTGAAGTTTTTGGATGATTGTGGAGACAAAACAAGGAATACTATCCAGCCAGGGTCTCATATAGTTCTCAGTTTTTGGATCCAGCTGACAGGTTTCACAGCCCTCAACTTTTTCAACGACACTGCAATGGCAGACACATGTTCCAAATTGCACCGTCAGCTGTTTTTAAACTTGATGCATTACATAGAAGGCCTTGCAAAAGTATTTACACGCCACAAGCCTTCTCTCATTTTGTCACATTACATCCACAAACCTAAATTAATTTAACTTTGGACATTATGTTCACCCAGTATGGGTAATATACAGTCTTTAAATGGTGTTACTTGCACCCTTCATTCATTTTCCCACATTTTACAGAGGAGCTTCCAAATGTTCATCTGCTGTTACTATCCAACAGGACAATGTGCAGAAAATTAAAACGGAGAACTGAAAATTAATCTGCATTATATCCAGAGATTCCCTTCATGTGTTTATCTGCTGTATTCCTTTTGGTTATGTTGGTGCTTTGTCAGTATGTGTGCAACTCCTGGTCCTGACATGATGAGGTACAATGGTGAGTATGGCTGCCCTGGGGGACTTGCATGCATTCAAAGCATGCACAAACATGCACAGATATCACAGACTGAAATAACTCTGATGTTCTTTCTTCTTTTTCATCATTATTATTTTAAAACAATGCTACTTAAAAACTGATTCCCAGGCTTTGAGTTTTACTGATGGTAAACTGAAATACCATTACTAGAGTGCAAGGTAGAAAATCAGCTACCGTGGTTTTGACTTGCATCAGGATGAAGCCGAATGAGCATTTACCTCATTTTTTTAAAGCTGAAACACATTCTGTCAATTGACTTTTTTCCCAGCCTTAATAAACTAGTAAACTTTACTTTTCTAACATAATTTTCTTCTGCTTCTCCAAACTCAGTGGTATATAGCTTCTATATTTTCTGAACTAAACTAAAATTAAACAGAAAATAATTTGTCCAACATGGCACTGAATAAAATTTAAAGTTATCTTGGAAAAAGCTATTTTTGCAACAACCAACAAAGTTTCACCAATCGGTGAATCCTGAGTTCTCTACAGGAAACTGTAAGAACATATAAAAACACCATCAAATATATTTCTGTGTCTTCTTGTGAGCAGTCATTCGTTATTTATGTTGGGAGAAGTTACACCATGTGTGAGAGGGTACTTGCTATAAAACTACGTTTTACTCATATTTTTGAAAACACAGAAATAGTGCAGCACCCTTTACTAGCAAGTTACCACAGTTTACATGGCAGCATTAAAAATCAGGAATGGCCATGTTTACATCCCTCCTAGTACTACTGTATGTTTCAAAGCACTAACTGAGGGATGAGAGTGTGTTGTGTAGCAGCTGAAAATAGGCTGTGGATCACACAGCTGACTCACATTCTCAGTGTTTGGCTACCTGAGGTGATGTGTGCTTGGTATTTCTCTCCTGTTGTTTTCACATACAGTACAGTTTGGAGACTCATCTGTATTTTCATGCAAGTAAAAATGTCTGTCCTTTAAAGTAATAGGATAAGCAGAAGGATTATTGTTCATTAAGTGACTGCAGACCAGTTGTCCTGTTTGGATTAGTGGGTCATGGTTGACATGAGATGTTTCTCTTGGTCTGTACCACCTCAAATGTATTTCTGTTGATATTTTGTTTGCTATGTAGCTAAGTTACACTTTTTGAAAGAAGAAAAGATAGAGCTTCAGCTCTTGACACATTTCTTCCAATCAAGCCTCTACATCTGTCATCGCTCGTCCTTGTGTGGGCGTATTTGCAGAGGATCTGTGGAGGTGGACTGTCGCCCCCGGGCCACACAGACGCCATTGATGGCAGAGAAAAAACTCATTTTTTCAGCTAAATTCTCCCAGCTGCGTACAGCTGTTTTCATGGTTTGAGTCAAGTACAACAATTGACATCATCCAAAAAAAATCCATGTCACAGACTTCCTTGCACCAGGTTATTGATTTCATTGGATTTGTTTTTATTTTTTATAAGTGTTTAGATATTTTTTGTCTGATAAAATATGTCGTGTTGAGTTGACCATGAATGACGCTTTTTCATGTAATCATCGTAGAGTGTTTGGTCAGATAAGAGGAAGACTGAGCTTTCTAGCACCAAAGTCCCAGTGAGGTTTAGTCAGACACATTTTAAGTTTGTGATGTTGGACCTCTTTGTCCTGACATCCATTCCAAACAAACAGTTGCCATTTAGACAGTGTGTGTTGAGAATGGATAATTCCAACATTCCAATTTATGCTACATTATTATTAGTAGAGTCTTTTGTTGTTTTTTTTACCCCTATTGTCGTCTGTCTCACTGTATTTGGTGATGAAATAAATGTGGATTCAGCCCAGTGGCTTCCAATCCCATTTTGAAGAGTGGCAAAAAGAAATAGACTTCTAGCATATTTACACTTAGATGAAAGTGTAAATATGAAGTCATGGGATACTGAATGTATTTTGTAATTTTTTATCATCGCTTTCATTCATTGTCATATAAATTGTTTGGATTTTCAGCTATTGTGTCACCAGGAATTTTGTTAAATATATTTCTCAACATTGAATGTTTCCTCCTCTGAATAAATGTACTTGTATTTACAGGTTGATTAAAGATTTATTTAATCAGGTTATTTTAAGGTTTTCTATACTATTTTATTAGGTCTGGTAATAGATGTTAGGAGCATTTTTATTCCTTATAAGAACAAATTGAATTGATTTTCTTTGGACTAAAAAGTAAATAGTTTATCTCAAAGATGTCCTGTTTTATTCACAGGTTACCCAGGTTCCTATTGAATCCTGTGAGCAGTATGGGACGTGTGGAGAGTGTCTGAGCTCCGGAGATCCCCACTGTGGCTGGTGTGTCCTGCATAATATGTAAGTATCCACCAGTCACCGTCATATTCGTATAGAAATTCTTCTTCCTGGAAGATTTGGCTTGACGTCTCTATTTAAATGTTCTGAAGTTTTCCCTCACAGAGAGCATGAAGGTTATTTGTCTTAACATTTATTTCAGATTTAATGGAGCTTGAGAAAAGCAGACAGCTCCAGCCTGGAAATGGACAGCTGCTGCCTCAGAGGTGCAGAGCTGGTTTAAAGCTACTTCGCGCTGCTCTGACGTGGTTTTTAAAGAAAGTGATCTCATTCAGTTTATAAAACTATTTCAGTTTCTAAAAACAAGACTTATAGAGATGCCCACTTTAACAACCTGTCATCCACAGAGGGTTGAGCTGTGAGAAAGTTTGGGGTCTATACCTCCTGCTTCAAGAATAAGCATAACAGCCATGAGTGACACCTGCTGGGGCTGAACACTTACTACAAGAAAACTAATCTCAGGCATCCATGAAGAATGCAAAAGAAAATAAGAATTGGCTATAGTAGATAACCATGTGTTTGATATGCAGATTAAAAAATACTATTGATGCATTTTTACATTTACATTTAGATTATGAAATCATGAAGAAAGGGGCATAAAGAAAATTTAGCACAGCAGTAAAACAGTCATTGTTTATGTTCCTCTTTGTCTCTCGCATGCAGAGAATCTCTTAGCTGCTCCATCTTCAATCCATTGCTTACACCCCCCTACACCCAGGTAGAGCTGGATATTTGCGTGTGTCACAGTGGCGCTGCAATTATCATTATCGCGATGGTGGGCCTGGCAAAGTGCACTTAAAGTAATTTACACCACTCCGAAGCCGGGACAGGACAAATAATTGGCTGCCGACAAGGTAATTCAGCATGAGACTGCAAAGGAACGGGTGAGGCTGACTGAAGCGCTGGATTCCCTTCAGCGCTGCGTGCCTTCACACAGAGATCATTTACCACAACACGAGCCTCCATGCGAGGTTGTTAATCACATGCTTTTGTGTAGGTGTGGCAGGGACCCGAATGATTCAAGTCCGAGGGAATCTGAATCCGCTGCGTGGAAACGGCGTCTGGATGCTAAATGCTGTACAGGTTTAGGAACTGCCTCTGTGACAGGGAAACATCTGTTTTATGTGTGCGCAGGTTCTCGTGCAAACATGCGCCGGGTTTGAGTATGAATGTGTGTAGGCAGGCATTGTGTGCGGGGTCAGTTTTGGTGTACAATTATAAGCGCTTGTGGATTGTACTGTGGGGAGAAAAGGTCAGCACCCTGATTTACGTTAGATCAGCCATCTGTTCGCTCAATAACGGGAACCTTTGTGCCACCTGTCTCTAGTCCTAATCTCCCTTTCTCCATCCTGACCCGGCACCGAATGTGGCAGGACCCCTGTCAGCTCCAGCAGAGTTACAGCAGGGAGGAAATAAAGTTACTGGAAGAATAGGAAGCTTTTATGGAGCTCCATTAGGTTGGACCCATAGACATTGCCATGTGTGCAACAGCTGTGCTCTTCATTAATAACTTGAATTCACGTTTTCAGCTTTTACACGATGAATGTTCATTAAAAAACTATTTAAAACAATATGTTCTAAATAGACATGTGTTTATAGATTATAAATGAGATTTTTAGCCAATATAATGATAAAATAAGCAGCAGAGTTCTTATCACTATGATATAAGTTAGGCTTAATGCTGAGAGGAACGGAGACACGTATGCTGAGCCGTCGCAAGATTATCAATCTTGGTTGCACTTCTTCTGTTCTAGCATCCATTTTGTACATTGTGCCATAAAGCTGGTAAATCCTTAAAATGTTTGTTTAAGGATGCTATGTTTCATAACCCTATCAAAAGCTGACCAAAAAGTCAGTTATTTAAGGAAAACAATGTTATTATTTTTATAGAAAATAACGCCCCATCTATACAGGAATGTGTTCTTTTGTAAAATTGCAATGTTTTCACCTATTTGCTCCCTTTTTCCACATGGAATTGACATTTTTGTTTTTTGAAGTTTTTTTTTATGAGTTCCAGGGTCAAATTTTCACCCTCAAAAACATGCAAAAAGTGAAAATGCCTCCTTTATAAAAGCAGTGACATATTAGCTGAACCTTTAAGGTGCTGCTCAGATATGACAAGCAGTTAGCATCTTTCCTGGAGTAGTTAACTTTTTCATTAGAAAGGCAATCAGGCTGGAAAAACTTTACATTTCCCTTTACTTGCTTGGTTTTCTCACCAAAATTAGAATACTTTATTGCTTATTGTTGGTAACTCATTGACGATGTAAGATGTTGTACGTGCTTGCTATTTGGTTCAATAATTATTTTATTTGTAATGAAAAGTCCATTTCCCTTTGACTGGATTTTATTTAGACGTCATAAAGTGGCTTTGAAGTGACTAGCGTTTCTTAACTGCAATCATCTCTGTGGCAATATTTCCCAACAAAAGTATTTTTTGAGTGAGTGGCAAAAAATGGTCTCAAATGAGTTTGTGAAATAGTGTTAATAACTAAAAAGGCTAGATGAATGTGCAATAAAACTAAGAATAGAAGGACGTGCCAAAGACTGCCAGGAGTAAAAAAGCAGCTGCATCCTTCTTGTGAAGAGCCCCCAACACCCCACTCACCCAAAATTACATTTCTCCCCAGTCGTTGTGCTATCCACAGCTGTGATGGCTGCTGATTCCTTCAGCCCCCCCCACTCCTCCCTCACACCAACCTAAAGCCATTGTTGATTTTATAAAATTATCTGTCCCTGTTCCTCTATTTTTTGTGCCTCCTTCCAAGCCCCTTTGTGAAACTGTAGGTTCTAAGCTATGCCACTCATCCCATCTCCGCTCGGCGCAGCGCAGCTTCCATTTAGGTCTCTCTCTTCCCTCTGGAGTCGGCTCTCTGACGCTCCAGAGATGGTTGGCTTGCCACACATAAATGCCCCTCTCTTTGATCACCCTCATTTTTCTTCCTGCAGCTGCCATCTGCAATATCCATCCTCAATTCCTCTAAACCCTTGTTGTGTCCTGTATGCCTTTCTTCTGTATGTGCGTGCATGTTCACTGAAATGCGGCATTGTGAGGTTGCTAATTAGGAACATGGAAGGACATTAGTTTGATTTGAGCGGAAGATGAGGTGAGAATTTGGGGTAGCTGACCAAGAACTGGCATCTCGGTTTTCTCTGTCGGTCTATTTTAATCCAGTGTGGTTTGAGCCTCCCAAAGTCCTTTAATTACCAGCAGCTGCTAGGCATCCTCTGAATGCGAGAAGAATGAGACGGCAGAAGAAGAGGCGGTGGGGCTGGGGGGGGATAAGAATGAGGAGAAAAGAATGTGAGAGAGGGGAAAGGGTGTTTGATGCTGCACACTCATCGGCCCACAAAACGGCGCTGCATTTTGATTGCAGCTCAAAGAGAACTCATCATCTTGAGCGCTCTTCAGCCGCAGTCCCGTGAATGTTTAGTTCAGCCTCCATCTGACCGCTGTCCAAAAAAAACACGGACTTATGCTGATGCTCCCCTCCTCCCCAGAGGGCTTTTTTCTCCCTCTGCCTGCATCTCGTCACTATTGGATTAGCTGTCTAATCATGGCCAAAAGAAGCTTTTCCATCTAAGATTGTCCCACATCTCTGTTCTGTCTCTGTTCTCTTGTCTTGCTCCCTTAATGCGAGAGAGTATGGCTGGCTTTGTTCAGATTTGTCAGTATTAGCAGCAAGTCTGACTTCAGTCTAAGAGGGCTCCAGTGTCAAGGTCAAAGGATGCACAGCAGAGAAAGTTTGCTAAAAACAAACAAGTGCATGATTAATTGTTGTGTTATGTTGATCATATATACATGTTTGCCACACACACAAATATGAGTTACAAGTTAATTGTAGTTTAATATGATGTCAGGCCATCTTTTGCACTTATAATGGCTTCCATTTTTCTAGAAAGACTTTCCCCAACATTTAGGTGTATGTTTATGGGAATATTTGGCTTTTTATTCAAAACAGCTTTTGTAAGGTCAGACACTGATGTTGGACGAGAGCAGTCATGCAACACTTTGCATTTTACATTGTGGTGTAAGGCTTTGATACAGCAGCTTATACAGACATCCATTAGATGAAGCCTCATACACACAGTTTCTCTAGACGTCTGTAGATATAGACTCTTCAAAAATGTACCAATCTGCACACTGTGCACCAGTTTGTGATGTAAATGCTCTCATTTAAGTTGTTTCCCCTTTGTTATAATACTAACAATTAACTATAGAATATTTAGTTGCAAAAAACTTTCACATCTGGACATTTTGGACAGGTGGCATCTGATCATGGCACCATGCAGAGCAGTGACTCGTTCTTTCACAAATGTTTGTGTCCACAGCCTGTATGTCTAGCTGGGTTTACACAGCTGTGGCCACTGAAGTGATTAGAACACCCAATTTAAAGCAATTGAATCTGTGAGCCAAAAACTGCTGGTAATACAGCTTATGTGAAATCAGGTTGTCATGAGTGTGACAGCTTTGAGGTGTTGGTGTAGCATCTGCCAACTGAGTGAGTCAGCATTTGAAGGATGTGGAAAAAATTCTGCTAAACTGTTTTAGTTTAGCAGAACTAACACAGTTTGTCTCTTTAGGTTTTATATACCGTCTTTAAAAATTATCGCTACCTCTATAGCTTACTGAAATTTCATCCTCAAACAACAAACATCGTTATTTAGTTATACTACGGCTTTACTAGACAAAACCAACAAAACGTAGATCATAATTGTTGACAGAAGAAAGCAAATACATGTTCATTGTAGGTAAATGTCTGCAAAATATGCCATGTGTATGTTTAATTAGTCCCGTTTGTTTTAGTTACGAAACCTTACAAGTAGCATCACTAACCTGCACATCAACCTCAACTTTTTTTGTAATCCGTCACCACGGTTTCTAGAAACCTTTTTAATTAAAAGGTTAAGAAAAACTGGAACTTTGTCAAACAAGGCTGGATGAGGATCCACGATTTGTCTCCATAACAACCATCTATTTCAAGGTTTTTGTACACATCCTTACCAGGGATGCCAACACATTTGGAGCTTGTCATACATTGACATATTCACTCAGTCACAAATTATACACTTGTACTATCACAGACCCTGAACTTGAACTTCTGTTTAGTTTAAAAAGAGGCAACATTGTCACCTTAAATCTAGTAAAAACCTGTAAAAAATCAGCATGAATAGATGTAGAAAATAATATTTTCATCACATTCGACTGTTACTTCATCCTTTCTGTGCAGCACAGGACAGAAAAGAACAGCATATGATTTGAAAACACTGATATCTAGCTGGAGATCAAGTCCAGATGCTTGGAAAAAAGGGTTGGTCTGACTTGCACAGCTGACTTCTCCACCTGGTTATCAACAGGACTTGCCAAAGCCACACGACTCTAATTCCATTATTTTAATGAGCTTAGCAGCTCTTCATGGCTGTTGCTCCAAGCTGTTGTTGGCTAAGATTACAAGATTACAATGAAAAGGAGAACTTGTTGGATCAACAAAACGCAAACATTTTATTCTGGTTCTTGGCTGCATATAGATAACACCTTATCTTTTGCAAGTGATTTTCTGTGAGAGGTAGAGGGAAACTGAACATGAATGGTGTGGGTGACGCACTAAACAAATGTTCAATAAAATCTAAATTAAGTACCACTTTCAGAAATCAGGTTTTACTTCTTTTCCAGCACCTTGTTTTTTCTGATTATGTATGTATTTCAAGCAATATGTTGATCACAGTGCTACAGTACAAATTATGTCAAACATAACATCCCCTCTAATTTAGCAGTGGCAACAGCAATTAACCCAGCGGTGAAAATGGCTGCTTCAGTCCATTGTAAATGTGGGGCTGTGTATCTAATGGCCACCTCATCAGCTAAAGCCTCGAGTTAGCAGACAGGGGGAGGCCACATCCATCTTCCCAATGGAGCCTAATGAGATATTGATCACAAACATGCAGTTCCGTCAATATTTCTATAGATTCCTCGCACGTAGAGCTGGTACTCGGCAGCAGTACTGTACATGTGGGCAGGTGACATAAAATACAGTTAAAGACCGTAAAAGCCCAGCGTGTTAGTGGGTCTGCTACATGCTGCTGTTCATTTTAAGAGGCTTCCTCTCCTGCTCTGCTGCTTTCTTTCTGTGCTCTTCTCTCTTTTCTCACTCAAGACAGCTTAAGGCAGGATGCAGAGCGCTGAGCACCAGCTCTCTTAGTTATTCTGTTTCCCTCATGAACCTTTGCCTTTAAAGGACTCCTGCCCTGCATAAACCTGGTATGTGAATGAACAGCTCAGGGTGTCTGTATATATAGGCGGACTCAGTTTACACTACAGTACTCGCAATGGGATATTGGAGATGATGTGAATTGATTGTGGCCTTGCCGTGCGCAGCGTGTCCTGTGGGCCCCTTCCTGCAGTGACATTATCAGTGAGAACAGTACACAGTCACAGAGCTGAGGCTGCTGTTTTAACCCCGGCATGAGCTCCGGCCTGCGACCTGCACGCTCCTCTGTGTCACCTCAACTATTGGTCTTACTCAGGCTGTGGTTTCTAATTTAAAATCCAGTTTTAATTGCTTAACTTTTCCTTCTTTCCGTCTTCATCATTTCTTTTCTGTTGTTTACCCCTTTCCTCATTTGCTCCTTGTTAAATTCTATCTTGGTTCCTTCTTTGTTTTTGTTCGTTCCTTCCTGAAATCCTTCCTTATTTTCTTCCATATGTGTCATCTATACTTTTTTATCGTTTTCAATCAAATTGCATATTTCCTTCTTTACCTTTTGTTCTTCCCTGCTTGATTCCATTTTTTATTCCTTGCTTTTTTCCCTTCCTTACTTCCTTCTTTCCTTGATTTCTTCTCTGGTTTCTTAGTTGTGAGCTCCTACTCCCCACACAGTCAAACATTTAGAAAGCCATACTTCTGAGGTCTTAAGCGCTTAGTGGGGACTAAAGCGATCGACCCCCTCCGTCCTCCCAACTGTAGACCTTCCCTACAGGCAAACCATCTCCATTGGGCTGTCATTTTCCTCTCTACATGGCATTTTTTCCTGTTTCTGTGTGGAGGTATGGAGGTTTTTTTTATGGCTCCACTTCTGTCCTCTCCTCCTGTTTTTAAACATGGTGTTCACAGCAAGAGCAGCAATCAGACAGGCCTTTGCACTTTTACTGACGTCCTCAGTCTTAAGGTAAGGGAAGAGAGGGAGAGGAGGGATAGATAGAAGACCACAATCCTTACCCTGCTTTCAAGGCAGCGGTGTGTGTATGTAAGCATATGTGCAAAGGTGTGTGTAACAGTGTGAAGGATTAAGTGGAAGGTGCTGCATGTGTTTATGTGAGCAGGAAAAATGCCTGGATGCTTGGATGTTTTTAGGCAATTTTTCCTTCCAATGTTGTGTTTCAAGACATGTTTTTTTAATAACTATAAATAAGAATAGGATGCAAACCAAAGTCTTGTTTGGGCTATTTCTGTCTTAATGCAGCGTAGAAAGAGGTTTTACATATTCATACCTCTTTCTTCTATTTTGCAGTAGCAAATGTAAACCAGCCTTGGCTTCAGTGAAGTCATAGGGCTGTAATAATAGTCGCTGCTCCTGTGTGTTACATATTTTGTCTCGTTTCACAAGAAATGTTAATATTCAGTTTGGGGTTTTAGTTTGGATTGAGTGAAGTAGTTCGTAATCATAAAGTAGAAGAAAATGTGATACCTTGTTTTCAGTTTTCTTTTTAAGAAGAACAGTATACAAAGTGAGGTGTTTAGTAAAACACATCTACACATCCACATCTATATCTGGTTTATACCATTCAGTTGGTCAGGTAAAAATGAATTGAATATGTCATTACTGCAATCTTACCAACTCCTAACTTACTGGTCAGTCAGGAGAGCATCTATCAGAGAAACAGCTGAGGGGCTTTTGGTCATCCTGGATGAGCTGCAGAGATCTACAACTCACAAGAGAGAATCTGTTGATTGGACAACAGTTGTTTTATAAACGCCACAAGACTGTTGAAGTTTTATTGACAAAAACCTGACTTCCCTTTAGCAGTTTACAACTGGCCTCATGGGTAACATGGAATACAAAGTTATTATGTTGATTTTTTTTTTTTTATTTTATTTGTTTTAAACAAGGAAAACGTTTAAGGGATATACAAAACCCTGCACATCTCTATGGAAGTAGCTACTTCAGCACCATGGACAGGGCTTTGATGGAACAACATCAGGGTCAACTGCCTCTAGCTTTTACTGCAGGGAAAGAAAAATATTTACTGCTTATTACATGGAATAGACTGGGTGAAGTGGATGTATGCGTGGAGAAGTGACGGTGTGTGTTTGAGCACACATGCGCGGAATGCAGTGATGAAACGTTAAGCATCAGTGAGGAAACTGAGTGACAGGCCAGACCCAGACTGGAAGATAATAGATTGTACCGGGGTTGGTGGAGTGGAGGGGGTTAGCGGGGGGGAATATGAGGAAGGCAGGACTGTCGTCAACACGCTGTGGCACACTCTTCAGCTAATGAGGGAGGCAAAGGGGTCAGCTTCTAACTACACAAAGATAATGACCGTCTCCAGAAACCATGGCAACAGCAGCCATCCTGCACATCTCCCACCCCTGCCGCCTCACCCCTCTCGCTGTGCTCTCATCTTACTTCACCCCACTGAAACGATTTTTTTTTTCCAGAAAAAATAAAATAAAATCTCACATTGTGGAAAATCAATGCAGAGCTTTTTGTGCCTTAATAACAGGGCCAGGCTTTGCATCTGTGCCTATATAGCATTGGAGACATGCATAAAACATGGTGCCACAGCCCACACCTGAAAGCGCATTAAGTATAATTTTCTGCTGCTACTGTGGATTTAAAAAAAGAAAAAAAAGAACCTTGTTGCAGGCAGAGTAACACCTTGTCTAAGAAAAGGTGTACTAATTTCAACTTGTGAAAGAGAAAGAGAAAAGTGAAGGACGTAAGCAGATAATGGAGAGAGAGGCATAAGCTAAATACAGCAGACATGGAGTCAAACGTGTTCACTGAACAGGAGAGAGAACTTTTAAAAAGTCTTATTTAAAGGCACAAAAATCAATTATATAAGAAGGGAAATAAGAAACCAGGTAATCATTTCTCCATTTTTCCCGAAGGAATACTCTATGTAAAAGCGTTTATGCATGTGCATGACTTTGTGTGTGTGTGTGTGTGTGTGTGTGTGTGTGTGTGTGTGTGTGTGTGTGTGTGTGTGTGTGTGTGTGTGTGTGTGTATGTGTCTGCTTCAACTTCTGACAACATAATTACACACAGAGGCTCGGGATGAAGATGTAGCTTAGTCTGTCTGTGTGAGACTGTGCGGTTAAGGAGCATGATACGAGCCCTAACACATGCCAACACACGCACTCACACACTCGCAGGAGTACATTAGCACCGTGGACAACGGCTGACCCATCAGAGTCCAATTAAGGCTGCTGTGACCAGTCAGCCAGTTAGCCAAACGCCAACACTGCCGGGTTGGTTGACGATAGAGAGCTTTTGGTGTAACGGTGTGGAAGGAGCACTCAGTTTTAATGGGTAGGAGGAGGCAGAGTTTTAATGAGGGATGTAGCTGTGTCGTTTGCTTCTTGATACCTTGTCAGGCCATTAGGAGCTCTTATGACAAAGCACCTTTCAATTTGCACTAGTTAAGTCTGCAAAGTTATTCTTTGATTGATGGATCAGTTCTTGGGTGCATAGATCATTGTAGCTCAGTTATGGATTGTAAAACTATTGATTCTGCTTGAACTTTCTCACTTTATGTCAAGTTACAAGCAATAAACGTTGGTGTATGTTACTGAGATTTTATGTGGTACGTCAAGAAAAGGTAAAGTATAATTGGGAAGTGGAAACAGAGTGCTTTGAATTCTTTGCACAAATAGAATTCTTAAAAGTGTGGGATTCATTTGTATTCATATCCCTTTAGTCGATGCTTAAAGGTAAATGAATCTTTTACTTCAGAAAGCATTTTTTTGTTTCAGTTTTTTTCTTTGTTTTATTTCATTCATTTACAGTTTGAAATTGACATGTTACAAAACATAAACATAGGTTTTTAATGAAAAATAATCTTGGTCTAAATTCAATTTACTTTTACTATGCCATAAGCAAATTAATTAATTAACCATCCATATTAATTTTGATACTTTCTTATTTACCTTCTTATTTAGCAATTGTCTTTTCTCAGCCTTACTTATTTAATTGTAGTGTCAAAAACAAGGCAAATAAACAAATTGCTTTCTTTTCCCCATCCAGATGCTCTCAAAGGAACCGATGCGAACGCGCAGACGAGCCGTATCGTTTTGCCGCCTCTCTCAGCCAGTGTGTGAAGGCCACCGTCTTTCCCGACAGCATTGCCGTGTCTGAACCTAGCGTTCCTGTAAGTTTACTCACATTCCTATACACTGTGCATATAAATGGTTCTCCTGAAACAATGAATGCAAAAGAGCCAGAACGGTTTGGATCAATCCACCAAGCAGCTCACTTGGTCGTGATTGTGGCTGATGCATAAACATTAGATGGGAAGGTTTATTTATTCTATTTTTTAAGAGCTTTGTGTGGGCGTTTTAGGCATGCATATGTTCATTTGTTTCAGAGCAGTCAATATTTGTGCCAAGACATGTTTGCGTGGGCGAGTGTGTAGGCGGTAAAGTTGCCAGGGTGAAGAAGAGTACAGTACATTATTTCCACATGGACTGAGTCAAAACGGCCAGAGATCACCAGTGAAAGTTGTGGAGAACGCTCTTCATCTTTAGTAAGAACTCTGTTACATATTTTGGCTTTATCAACCCATACTGACAAAAGGTCATTTTCTGTTCAGTGTTTACAGATTGATTTGCTTACAGTAACTTTGGGATATTAGAAAATGTAAAATTTCTGTGAACTCTGGAAGCATTCTTCTCAGAGTGGCTGCTTTGGAACTTTCTGAAAATTTCTAAAAAAATTTCCAGCACTTTTTGGCCAAGTTTGCAAAGTACTATAAAGTTCTGCCACTTAAATATGGCAGATAAGTTGCTGCTGACTATTACCTTGGCAAGCGTACAAATCACAGGTATGTAGTTTTAGTTATGTAGCTTTGCATTATTTATTTATTGTAAGATCATCTGAATATGTGTAAGTTGAAAACGGAGAAAAAGTCTTTTTGTCATCTCCATACAACATGGAAAATGTCTAAAACATGATCAAATCCAAGCCAAACTGTTTATTGGACAATAGTTAAGGTACTCTTCCATCTAGCCAAATATGCTATATCCAATTTGAATCTTATATTTTTTCTATTTAAGAAACATCACAATTTACTCTCTGCTGATAGGTTGTTGCCTCTTGTCTTTGTTTCAAGACAGAATGTTGTTTTTTTTACTGCCAGTGATATAACTTTATTATTAGTCCCCTATTAAAACTAAAGCTTGTGAATTTTTATCCTTATGGGCAATGTATGGCAGATGCACTTGAAATCAAAGAGCTTTAAATCACCATTGCTGTTTTCTTGTTGATTACTTATCTAAATGTCAAACACTTTGATGTATCATTGCTCTTGAAAAACAGTGTAAATAATTTACAAACGCATAGATTTCTGCATTCCTTTTGCTATTTTGCTTAATAAATATCAAAATGACTGACATGTGCAATGAATGTAATGAACAAGACCGAATATTAGCTGAAACCAGCTTATGATAATAGGATAAATTGGTCTGTCTGAGTGTCAGTCTCTGCCTCAGGCAGAGGAATTCGAGTATCTCCCTTTTTTTTCAAATGGCAAAATTTGATTATGTTTTATTTATTTCGAACAGGTTTTTAAAAACAGGAAAACAAGCAACCAGTAGCACAGAGAAAACATGTGAATAAACAATGAAGAACAAAAATCATTTGTTTGCCGCTACTTTTCTGTTTAAAACGTAGGAAAAAGTTAACACTTACCTAACCCCACCCCATATCTGAATTTATCACTGATTTGAAGTTGTTCGTTTGACCAGTTGGTGCCTCTTGGATATTTTTTGAGCACATCCCACTGGTAGAAACTGTCTGCCATTCTCTGATGGTTTCTTTTATAAGGACAGTGCACCACAACACTCACATCCTCTTAAACTGATTATTTTAAACATGCTAACAAATTTATCCTACTGCAGTAACCTACGCAGTCACTACATCCCAATTCAGCAGAGCACCTTTGCAGAGTGGGAGAGGAAATTAGCAGCAGAGATGTGCAGAAAATAAATCCGCTGTAGTTGTGTGACTCTATGATGTCAGTGTGGACCAAAATATCAAGAATGATTCTGGCCTGTTATTGAATCTATGCCACAGATGTTAAAGGTAGCTCTGAAAGCAACAAGAGTTCAATTTGGTACTGGCAAGGTTTAGCCAATAAAGTTGCTTGTTGGTGTAAACTGAGGTTTAAACTATAGCTGCTTTCATTCCTTTGAATGCAGCTCCATCGCCCAGGTGGCCCAAGCCTCAGCTTAAAATAGACCTTGCATCATCCCTTTGTTCGTGTCTTTTTAATTAAACTCAGCTGACATTACCCTGCTGGCCACTTTGCAGAATGTCAGTTGGCTATATTAGTAATTTCCTACCTGTCAACCACACCTGCTGCAGGGTCGTCTCACCTAACCAATCAGAGCAAATTCACCCAGCTTCCAAATCCCAGAGGTGCAAACAGCCATCTCCATGACAACGCAGACTCTTCATATGGAGTTCAGGACAGATACAGAAACAGTGGGGAGAAAAAAAAAATTATGCTTGCTAAAAATCTGCCACAAATTACGTCGTCTGCTGCCAAGCTGCAAAAACACCCACCACCAACATCACTGTGGAAGGCAGCAGAACAAAAAAAAGAGCAATAGAGCTCTTTTACCCAAACATGCTTACTTTCTCTCACTTTGTGTGTAAAGTGTGTATGAACAAATTTTTGAGTGTTTAACTGTATATGTGTGCATGTGCGTGACAATGATGAGAGCTAATTAATGTGAGAGCTTGCTCGGGAAATCCGAAATTGAACAAAAGACATTGATTGCTGTGATTGCTGTAATCAAGGATCTCTCTGACACCTCGCAGCGAAGCAACACAAACATGGGTGAAGTTAAACAGGGGGAAGACGAGAGGTCCTCAGCAGAAAAAGAGAAATCATCCCACCTCTCGACGGGCGCCGGGAGTAAGGCAGCTAACGAGGGAGGCAGTGCGATCCGCTGCCGGAGTAGCTTTCTTGAAGACGTGCAGTTAGTGTGCTCAGCTGCCTCGCCCATCCCAGCAGCCCCGCGGTGTTTAGTAAGAGGCAGATAAAACAATGGAAAACTTCAAGAGCTGTGGCCCAAAAATAACTAATAAAATGAGGCTGTGAAATGCCATGGTGATAATTATCCGCACTGCCTTTCTTGGCTGCAGAGCCAGATCACACACCCTGTGCTGAATGCATTTATTTATAGATAGAGCCGCTGAAAAGTCCAGCCCCAGTGTCACTGCTTTCAAACGCCTGTATGTGCAAATGCAAACTTTACTTTACAGAAAATTTTCTTTTTTTCTTTGTTGCCTTCTTTCCCTTTTTTTTCTTTCTTTCTTTCTTTCACAACTAATAAATCCAAGCGTTTAAGAAGAGAACGAGGTAAATGAAACTGATTTAATTTAGTCAGTTTTGTATTCTTCAGTTTGCTTCATGCATTTCTTCATAATATAATGTTCAAGCAAATGGAGGTGTAGGATCTAAATCTAGTCTTATTTTTTCTGATTCACAGGCTTTTAAGTCCCAGAAACAATATTTGGCAAAGCAGTTTGGCAGCATTTGCCAACAGAACTTTGTTCTTCTTTTTTTTTTCCTCCTTCTTTTGGAGGCTGGCACTGCTGCTCTGAAGTCGGTACATTTCTTCAAAAATTCTGCACAGACCTTCCTGTACCTTGACCAATCATATAACCTTCACCATAGCTGGTGTTGTTAATAAAAAAAAATTCTTTTTTTTTCTGCAGTACCTAAATATTTATCCATGAATAGGATTTCTATTATGTGTGAAAATGCTTTCAGCAGATTTGGCCAGTGGCCAAAGTGCTGTGTGCAGATTGGTCACCAAGTAACGAGCTGTTTCTCTGTCCCATGTGCAGCTGCTGGTGAAGGTGAGCGACGTCCCAGACCTTTCTGTGGGCATCACCTGCTCCTTTGGCAACTTGACAGAGATCGAGGGAAACGTGAACGGCAATCAGATACTCTGTGTGTCTCCTGCTGCAAAGGATGTCCCACTGATACCGACTGACCAAGGTAGATATGAAACATTTATACATTTATTCCTTAAAAGGAAGACAACTCCAAAAGTTGACTATGTTGTCTGCATTTACGGTACTTTAATGTTAACAATAATGTCGACAACAGTGACATTAGATCTAAAATACATTACCCTGCTAAGACTGCTCTCATCCTGATCGCTCATCCTGTCTGTGGGAATTTGAAAACACCTTCATCATGCCTTTCAGTACATAAATATTGAAACCTAAGGGCTCAGGCAGGAACCCTGTGCTGTAAAATGAAGACTTGTTTCCTTATGACCTGTAAAGCTGGTCATTTCTGCCGTTAGTTCAGCATGAGTCACTTCTTTTTCCAGTTCTGAACGATGGCTGCCTGGACTGCAGGCTGGACCAAATGGGTGCCTTTATGTATGAGGTTGTTTCTAACGCCACCCTTACACCATTTTTAGCTGTGTGGAGTGGAGACGGTTAAACCAACAAAACAATGAGACTGATCAGAAAAGCAAAATAGATTTTATCAAATGTAATGACTTTTTAACTTTTCATCAGTTCCTTGCTTATTCGTTCAGCTGTGCATTGATTGTTCACCTGGTCACTGATCCATCTGCAGGATGAAATGATCAGATGATTCAACGCTTTATCAAATGGGACTGCACCTTAAATTACTGTTGTGCATTTTAAGCAAAAAATACAGTTTTTAGGTTGCAAACAAATATGTCTATCAGTTCTGTTCATAGCATGGAAGTCTTCAGATTTCTGTAGGCATTCCAAGAACACATATAAAGTCAATTTATTCCAAGATCTCAGTCAAGCTATATGGAGAAACATACAGTACGAATATTAAAGCCTGCAGCAGCAACATTTCAGGTGAAGATAGCCACAATGTGAAAAAGTAAACACATTAAATAATAGATCATAATCAGATTGTGAAAAACAATGTGTGTTAGAGGCGGTTTGGTGAACCCCCATCCCCTCGCCTGCTTTGAGTAAATGACAGCCCTGTTTGCCCCCAACTCCCAGAGGAGACGGTGCATCGGCTCTAATATAAGTGTTTTCCCTCAGGTAAATGTCAGCCAGTCCTCCTGTTAAGTCCCACCATCATCCCACCAGCTATCCATCCGCCTGTTTACTCCTCCATTTTCCCCTCTCCATCCATTCCCATGGGAACCCCCTCCCTCCGTCTTCTGTCCCTTTAGCGAGTCTTTCCAGACGCCGCTTGACAACTCTGATTGTGCCGCAGCGATGACCTGAGGGGAAATGTGACAAGAGTAGAGGAACAGAGAACAGGAAATGAGACCAAAAAGGGAGCAGAGGAATGCATAATAAAGAACAGGGCCGAAATTAGAGGGAAATTCTCTAAAGGAGGGCTGACAAAGAGGTCAGTGGAAAACTGTGAGGATACTGCACTCATTAAAGGAAATAACTGGACCTCTTTTCCACTAAGGGAAATGTTCAGAGGGGAGGTTTAATACCAAGAAGGCCTCCGTATATTGTTGCCGGATCCTTGGAGACCGATGTGTGTTAGAATCCTGCCATGAGACTGCTGTTGAGACTTGTGTGAAACAAATCCCGATTCCCAGCAGGTGCTGAGAACAGAGTGCTGAGGGTTACTGAAGCCTCCCACACACTGAATGTCATCAGATTCAGGCTCGTGCAAACATCCACATATTTATGAAGCCCACAATGTAATGATTGCGAGCTGTAGGGACATAGAAAGTGAAGGCAAACAAATTTACATCATAGTAAGAAATTCTGTTCAGCGATAGGATTTTTACATGTATTGGTTCCTGCATAACAATGCTTAGAAGGACTTCAATGTATGATCTAGCTGAAAAAACTCAAAAATGTTCAAAACTTTCCCGAATCTTCAGTCTTACTGTGTCATTGAACTTCCATCTAGACACGAGGCTCAAATTTTCAATTATAGACAAATAAGTTGTCTCTTTACAGGTGAGAACGACTTTTACTAACTCAAATGGTTTATCCAAATAAGAGCATTGGAAGAATTCGTCCTTGGACTCAAATATATCTTGAGCACTAATATTCTAGCATGAGTCTGGATTCACATCATAACTACAAAACACAGCAATAAGAAGCTCACTGAGCTACAGTTGGACATTTTTCTGTTTCCAACTGCACTTGTTTTCTGAACCATTGCATCCTGTGTGATTCCGATTAATTGTAGGAGACAAATCAATGACCAAAAAAAGGCTTGAGTCACCATGGCAACCACCAACTTTGTGCATGCTAATGCTGCCCCTAAGAGTAAAAGCAATGCTCACATACTCTACATAATTAGAGTTTATGAGGGAGATTAAAAGAAAAGTTAAGGACCTACTTAAGCTCCTGGTCTTTTTGCACAATAAAAACTGATTTAGTTATGCATTCAAAAGAAAAATAACACATTCACATAAGTGAGAGACTCAGGCATGCATATATCCTCTGTGGAAGCAAATATGAAAGCAAATATTCACAATCTGAGTGGGATGTAATGAGGTCTGCTGTTGGAAAAACTATAATTTTATTACATTTTATTAAACGTTGCAAATCTCGACAGAGTCTGGGACTTATGGAAATGATGATCTGTTGTCTGCTCTCTTTCAGACTGGTCAGGCGTTGAGCTGAGGCTCAACTCTAAGGAGACTGGTCAGATGCTCATCAGCACTGAGATCAAGTTTTACAACTGTAGTGTCCACCAGCTGTGAGTATCACCCTCTATTTCAACCCTTTCCCACAAAAACAGTCTCCCAAATATTCCCCTGAAAAGCCCTGAATCGATGCTCTGGGATCTAGTTTCAGCTTGGTCTTCATCTCCTCTTGCCAGCTCTCTAAAAATAGCCTCAGTAAAACTAATGTATTATGATCTCTTGCTGCTCCCAGTGCCCCACTGTTTCTGCATTGTTGTGCTAATGAAGCTTTCTTTCTCAAACGTGCTGATGTTCAATACCCACAGCTCTCGGTGTAACGGGTCCTCAGAAGAGAATTTTCCACCCATTTTCATGCTGTGTCTGTCCCTGATTGATTGATGTTGCCTTGAATCCCTGGTTCGGAGATCTCAGTGTCGGCGCTGCCTTTGCAATTGTTCACTTTATTCCACTGAGGCAGACTCTGTTTGTACAAGATCCAAAGGCCTCTCTGACTTGGTGAAATGGAAAGATGAGGCAGTAGAGTAAGGCTAGTGGAGCAGAGCTGCAGGAATGATAGCATGTCATATTATCCTTTGACTACCCCCTTGACATTAAAACAAAATGTTTTAGCCACTGGGCAGTGTTACTCTGAGTCTGTCTCTTCTTTCATTTCTTCTCCTGCTGCCCAGAAATCCTATTGGGATGGCACAGAATGGAATTACCAGCTTTCTAACATCAGCGCGATTAACCAAGAATGACAAACACACGCATACACGCAATCACACACACTCAAAAGCTCAGAGACAGATGCATACACTTGAAAAGGGCACAGACTCGTCTTTCCGTGCCTTGATGCCAAGTCTTGCTCCCCCTTTCTGTCCCTTTTACACCCATGATCGGCTCTGTTTGCCTGAAGGTGAAAACACCCTTTTCTTCCAGCATAGCCTGCTTGCCAGAGGTTCCTCCCAGGCTTTTGCACCAATGAATATTTAACAAGCAAGTGCGCCTAACTCAGCCTTGTCAGTGAGAGTGAAAGCAAGCCGACACGTAGGCGTGCTTGTTGAACGACTGTTCGTAAACACACAGTGTGGCGACAGCAATCACAATCGCTTTGAATTCATTAAAAAACGGATGTAATGTTTGTTGAGAAACAAGGGACATAAAGATAAATACAAGTCACAGAGAATAATGTTTACATGATATTAAGTTTAGGACTGAGGCAAGATTCCAGTTTTTGCAAATGGATTGAAGGTTTCACAAATCCACACAAAGCGCACCGGGCTATAAGCCGCATGGTTCAAAGCGTGGGGAAAAAAGTAGCGGCTTATCGTCCAAAAAATAGGGTACCAGTTTCATAATGTTTTAACAATGGGGTCTCATTACACCACTGACTGACACATCCTGCTACAAACTTCAGTTAACTTCCATATTGCTCCTCAGGACCATGTTTTTATGAGTAGTGGTTTTCTGAAGTGCTAGGCTAATACTAGCATGTTTACGTTCTGTGCTAGCATGAGTTGTTTATAATTTGGCTCTTGGCATTTGTCAGATCTTTTCCGCCATGGCTCACTAAGAATGTGACTTGCATTACCTCAGAAGCAACAACAGGTAGTGGAAATGCAACTTATTCTGTGACTACAACATTCAAACGTAGCAGATTTGACTGAGATCCAAATCTGTTACATTGAGTTGAATTATGACATTCCAAACTGACATTTGCTAATTGTCTATCCAGCCAGAAATATTACATGACAGCTAAGATTAAATCAGTAAACCTAGACAAATATGGGGAAATTGAACAAAATTTGCACTGCGAGTAAGTGAAACCACCCATTAACCTCCAGCAATCTAACTTAAGTGAGTGTAGTTACTTGCTAATTTTATATTCCAGAAACCACACCTGCTTAATTTGTTTTCCCATATAAGCTAATTCCACTATGGCATCTTAAAATAAACCCTTCCGCTCTTTTAGTTACTAATAGTGGCTTTCAGGACTCTGTTTGTGTCAGTATGGAGCTCGAGTTGTTGTTCCAGTTGCTGCTGTAGCTTTCTCACAACGTGATGTGGAAGGAATCGAGAAATAAACTGTGCATTGTGGCAAAGCAGAAGGTAACAACCACAATTGGCTCATTTGATAAGTGTTTACATTGCACACTGCTTTGCTCAAATTCCAACCCCCCTGTGGAAAACAAATATTAAATGTCACCAACTGCAGCTGAATCAGGTTTGCTTTATGTACTAACACAATGACTGCTGTTCCGCCTGCAGTTATGTTCTCAATTTAAAACCCTTGCCAGAATTTCTCTATGCTCAGTTCAATTCTTATACACATTGTCTCTTCTCAGCATCCTCCTCCCCCTGAGTATTGTTGAAAATCATTAATAATGAGTGTTGTTCACCATGTATTACGCTCCTGCAAGTTCACTGAACTAGTTTCTATAAAGAAGCTTTTATTTGCAGTCATAATACTCTGAGCAACCTTACAAACCCTGCAGCGAAGCATGGATCTGGGTTCTAAGGGCTTTCTCATGGAATGATTTCTGTTTTTTTTAATAGCACTTTTATTTTAGGGACGTATATAAATAATTTGCCAAGAAGGGTTTGTGTCGTATTTGTGGTGAGTCTTTTACAATCCTGTGGGAGAATTTTGGACTGCACGTTTTTTTTTTCCATTATTGTTTTTATTCAGTTACAGTGGAATAGTGTGTGCAGTAACATCCTACTTAAGGTCCCTTCAAAGTATTTTAATCAGATGAAGACTTGGGATCTCTAAACTCTGTATATTTTTTTTAGACATTCAAAGATCAATGCTTTGGTTAATGTCTTTCTGCACGATGCAAGCGTTCTTAAACTTCAGGTCAAAATTTAGCATTTTCTTGCTAGTTCATAAGCACTGATCTTAACGGAGGTTGGTTATGCTTGCGATGTTGTTCTGGTTTATTTTGTCATCATTCACTCTTGAGATGACTTTGGGAAACTGGGAAGGTTCACTTCTGTTCCATCTTTGTTTTGCTCATGGATAATGACTCTTCCTCTAGTTTTCCGGACTCCAAAAGCCTTCAGAGGCCCATTGGGACTTTTACGGCACATCTTGTCAAATACTGTTAGCTGGTGCCTTTAACACATTTTAGGTCCTTTGTACAAAAGTTCATAGACGCGACATACTGGACTCCAGCTTTGGATAGCTTCAGAACTCTCTTTAATAGGATCTCTGGACACCAGGCCTTTTAGTGTGGGCTGCTGACTAGACACAGCTGGTGAAGGTCGTGTGATTAAAAGAAAAGTATGGCTAGTTTTTTTGATGCGCATCTGACACTGATGATGAGCTTTTCCCCTTAATGTTCAAACCTTTAAAGACGTCAATGGATCCGTTTCTCATGTACGTTTTCCACATCGAGTCATGTGGTGTTGCTTTTTAGAATCTCTCTACGCTCTACTACTTCATGTTTTCTTTTGCAGTGAACCTGCATTAATCACAATTAATGCATGATTTAAGTTATGGGGACTTATGTTTTCACACAGCTATTTGAATAATGATGTGAAAGCAGATTTTTGATCTACTAAGGTTATTATTTTCTAATTTTAACATTAGATTACCTGAAACTGTTAAGTTGTAAGTAGCATACTGCGCATGTGTGAGATGTAAGGTTGTGGGAGGCGGGGCTAGAGCTGAGGGGGTTTTTGCTCATTGTGAGGATGCAAAGCGCAGGAGCGCATGTTAACTGTTAATGGCGACCATTAAAGTGTACTATCGTCAGTAGTGTGATTAATTGAGTCAACATTGGTAGCAGAGGATGGCCGCTGCTGGAAATTACAAAGTTCCCCCACCGTTCGACGAAAAGACGTCTTACGAAA